>JAVJIF010014212.1:0-155004 GCA_038442645.1 Agave tequilana
TAAGTTAAAGTTAAATTAGGAAGAAGATGGTAGATTAAGAAGATGGAGAAACTAGAAATGATATGTATAAAGAAATGGAAAAGGATTGATAAAAGAAGTAGTAGATTGTGGTGTTCTAAACTAAAGAATTAAAAGAAAAGAAAGAAACTAAAATTTACTTACCCTTTTGTGCTCATATACCTTGGATTCGTAGCTACGACTTACCTTGTCTTTGAAGGCAATCAAGCATGGCGTGTAGGATCTTCCCCATTCCCGATCCACACTAAGAATAAAAGGCAAGCTATACTAGCAAGAGAGTGGTTGTTCATCACCATAGGCCATCAAGGGCACTTGCAATGGCGAAGCAGTCTCGAGGCTATCAGATTCACTTAGATTACAACACATTAGAGGAGAGTAAACGAAAACAAGAGTAAAGAAGAAAAAGTAACTTTGATTCAATTCAAATAACAAGGGAAGAAGAGATCACTTACACCGGTGTCACCTGCAGTACAAGCTTGCTCTCATTTCTCCATGAAAGTATCCTCTCCTCTCAGTTACATAAAATAATAAAAATTACATGGAAGAAAAAAAACCTAAGTTACAAACTACAAATTAGCCTAAATTCTCTCTACTTGGTCCTCCCATTTATAGTGAAAAACCTGCCTTTTATAGGCAAAAACCTAGAGGGGAGAGGCGTGAGAAGATAGGGGGAGAAAACGCTCCCCCTAACTCCCTAACAAAGCCACGAAAACGCGGCCAAAGCCGCGTTTTCGTGGCCACCTGGTCACACCCTGTGGTGGTAGTCCCTGACTTCGAGGGATTATTTTATCTTCAGCTAGATTTGCAGTTTAAATCTGAGATTTTGACGAAATGGCCTTTGATATTTGGCTTCAACTGATTGATTTGTAGGGATTTATTCTAACTGATTTTCAACCGATCTGAACCGACCTGATCTGCCCTGATTTCCTGAGTTCGAATTAATTCTGATTTAATTCAGAATTTGATGGGCTTTTTGGCTCATTCCTCTTCACTCTCCTTTAGGAATGAGCCTGCAAATAAATTAAACAATAATTAGGAAAAAACAGAGTTTTTTATAATAAGTATGAGAATATGATAATAAATGTGCAATATTAGCGACCGATCACACCCCCATACCTATCTTTTACTCGTCCTCGAGCAAAACAACTAAACAAAAAATTATTAGACCACTTTCGCAGGTCACGCGATTGTCCTGAGCATGTGCAACAAGCCGTTAAACCTCTAGATTAGCCCTAGATGACAAGTTTTGTCTCATGAGGGTTTTCAGTGGATTACACCCACAAAATCCGTAAAGAAAGACAAAAATGTTAGTATTTTGAAAACACATTTTGAAAGAAAAATATTTGAAATATTATTGTAAGTTTTAAGTAATCTATAAGTTATAGGAAAACCGAATTTTTCATTCCTAAACTTAGTCTATATTCAAAAATTTGTTAACAATTAAAGTAAGGAGTCAAATTGCACTTCTCATCTAGTCTATTACTTTACCCTAAGTCATATGCACCTTGTGACCGTGAAAATTTTGACTAAGGGTTCTTTAACTCTAACTCTTATGCCTTATTTATTTTATATATATATATATTTGGTGGTATTATTTCTTAGTTCTATTAGGCTGTATAATCTGCCCATGTAACGAGCCTTTAATCGATGACTCCCAAACTAAACGGTCCTTAGGGCACTGGGTGAGAAAAACACCCTAAGAACTTAAGGACTCGAGCAAACCAGGCCACAAAACTAAGGATTTTATTATATGAACCACTTTTAGGCGTGAATACTTATGCTTTATTAGGCACAAATACCCAGCTTAATCAGAGAATTTTTTTTATATATATATTTTTCTCAAACTTATCTAATCATCTTTCGCATAAATACCAAGGCTTACTTAGGCCAAAGCACCTAGCGAATCAATAATTAGATTTGTTCATCTTTCAAAGATATATTTTTTTCTCTCTGTTTTTTTTATAAGGCATAAGAATCCTTATTTTTGAACCCTAAGTGTGTAAGTGTATGAAGTGTGCATATTTCATTAAGGTAAAGATCAAGACTAAATTACGTTGACAAATTATCTTCCTAACCCTAAAAATCAAACAAATAATCTTATTTTGACCAAGTTTAAGAAATCCTAATTTTGATTTTTCCTATTCCTTAAAATTGACTTAATTTCTTATAAAAAATATGTCAAAATATTGTTTCCATTTTCAAAAAGTTTTTAAAAGTAAAGAAAATGTAAAAAAAAATTATTTTAATAAAAAGAAAAACCTAAGTTATGTTAGAACCCTCCCCCACACCTATCTCATGCATTGTCCTCAATGTATGGATTAATGCATAGATGCATGAAAAAGAAGACAGGGAAGGAAAATATTACCTTAAGGTGGTGGTTCCGGTGGTGGTCTGATTGGTCCACGAAATGCGGCCCAATCGACTTTGCATGGAGTTCGGAGGAACCCACCGGAAATCTCTCTATATAACCCACTAAAATGATGTATACATGAATTATTTTATTAAAAATTAACCCCATCTAATTTCCAAATTTCATAATTAATTTCAGAGTCAATTTTGTCAACTACCTTGTCTCAAAATGGAGTTTGAAAAGATGGAATAATTGACTTGGACTTTGAAAGTATGGGAACTAATACCGATCAGAAAAATGACTTATGTCAAGTAAAGGTTCAGGAGTCGAGATTGGTTTAGTAAGTGGGTCTAAATCAAGAAGTTGAAACTCAATTCCGCATTCATTTTCCCACAATGGAACATGACTTAATATTGGTGATTCAAGTTCAAGAGTGACAGGTGTAAATCAAAACTGACTCTAAAATATTACTCAAGTCAGGTAACAAAACAGGAGTCAATATTGATTCGGGAATTTGAACTGGATCACAAAATTGAGAATCTAGGTCACATTTCTCATTGAGTTCAATTTCATAAAAATGAGAACTTGCCAATTTGTCAATAGGACTTTCAAAAGTATGAAATTGGTCAAGTTCAATATGATGATCATCAAAGATGGGTGATTCAATTTTATTATGAATTGGCACAGGATCCAATGTTGACTCGGAAAAAGATTAAAATCAGGTGAAGACACCGGAGTTATAATTGAATCAGGAAGTAGAATTGAATCACTAAGTTGAGGGTCATGATCATATTCATTCTCAAGTTCAATTTCAGGAAAGGGATAACTTGCCAAACTGTCAATGTCATTTTCAAAAATTGGAGTTTGGGCAAGTTCAAATGATTGTGCTGAAATGGAACCTTATTTTTCAAAACAACATGACTCTTCGACTCTAACAGAATGGTTAGCGGCATCAGAAATGGCCAAACGTGTGAGAACATAGAGTTTGGACCATCATATCTATGTCATGACTACGAGCGTTTTGAGCCTGAGTCATGGCTTCAAGCATCTTTTCATAGTTGATTGTTTATCATTTTGTTGAAAAGATGAAGTGTTGTTTTGGAATTGGTACTGAAATTGTGAGTCCATCAGATTTTGTGATTTTTGTTTGGACTCACGCATACTCATTTTAAAATTCATGGTTTTCTATTTTGGACTGGTGGAACTGAGTATGAATCTTGAAAATATTGTGGACAAGGTGGATAAGGAGGACAAGTTGGTTGAAAATTGGACTCGGGGGAGGTGAATTCCCATTAACTCTGTGAAGAGTTGAAATTATTCTAGAAATTATGGTTATAAGATTGGGGGCATGGGTTATATTGATTCGGATAAGACCAATCCGGCACACTATGTTGGTTAAAGTTATGATATGCCGGGTTGGTAATATCCGAAAAAGAGGTGTAACATGGATTACCATTAAAATTGAAAAATTATTGTTATAAGCCATATCACACAATAAAACACAAACAAATAAGCAAAAAAAAAAAATTCTAAACTAACTTAGGGTAGACCTTTGACCTAGACGACTCCTAACTGGTTAGACTGTCCACGGGAGGTATAATGCAGACTTTGACTACAAGCTAATCAGCCAGGTCAGGGCAAGATTGGTGGGAGCTATCCGCGCAAAAGCGGCGGGCCTAATTAAGCCAAACCACCAGCCTTCGGGGTTTCGCCCCTCAATCCCTTTCCTTAGACACTGATTTGGTAAGAGTCAAATTCTAACACCTTCCCCCTTAGGATAATCTCCTAATTGAGTCCGAGATGTCCCTAGGGCCAACGTCTACTACGTTTTAGTTAGGCTTGGGTTAGTGAGTGAGGAGATTGTTTGTGGGCTAAGGGAGGGTAATGACTTCCCCACCTTATTGTGTTATAGGACAAGCCCTTAAGATTGATTGTGTAAAGTGTGCAGGATAAAGAAAAGTAACATTCAACAAATAAATAATCACTCAAGAATGTTTCCTAAACTATATGCCATGCAAATGTACCTTTTACTCTAGCACTCTTCAACAGTAATGAAAAATGTAAACGAATTAGACACGTGCCTAAATGCAAAGTCTAAACCATTTTTAGCATTTAACAAACATCATTTTACTGTTGAGTTTAGAAAGGAAGTACAGTGAGACAAACAAGGAAATTAATAGCTACATATATTAAACTTTACAATTCAGCTAACTTGCAGAAAATACAGGTTAGTAGTTCACTCAAATTGCCATAGGAATGTAGCAAATCTGAGGGTTTCTTGGCTCTGCTTTCTTCAGCAGAGTCCAAGGCCACTTATATGTCCACTGTAGCAAAAGTTCCTTGTTGTTAAATCTGTACACCAAAAATCAAGAAGAAGGTTAACCAAAAATGTAAACTTTAATGAGAATTACTTACCGTCCCTCCCCAGCAATGGCGCCAAAATTTGATTGAGTTATAACCTGGACACAAAATATAGAATTTCAGAACTAAGAATGAAAAGTGCAAGTTACTCAATTCTACCGCAATAGCAAGTGGCTATGCGGGTCGTGATCCATAAGGAGGGACTAGCGATGGAAGCTTTTTAGTAAGTTCTCTCTTAGGCTACAAAGTATGGTTAAAGTTCTTCTTTAGTTCTTTAAAAGAAAAAGGAAAATTGAGTTAAAGTTAAATTAGGAAGAAGATGGTATATTAAGAAGATAGAGAAACTAGAAATGATATGTACAAAGAAATGGAAAAGGAGTGATAAAAGAAGTGGTAGATTGTGGTGTTCTAAACTAAAGTATTAAAAGAAAAGAAAGAAACTAAAATTTACTTACCCCTTTTGTGCTCATATACCTTGGATTTGTAGCTACGACTTACCTTGTCTTTGAAGGCAATCAAGCATGGCGTGTAGGATCTTTCCCATTCCGATCTACACTAGAATAAAAGGGCAAGCTATACTAGCAAGAGAATGGTTGTTCATCACCATAGGCCATCAAGGGCACCTGCAATGGCGAAGCAGTCTCGAGGCTATCAGATTCACTTGGATTGCAACACATTAGAGGAGAGTAAATGAAAACAAGAGTAAAAAATAAAAAGTAACTTTGATTCAATTTAAATAACAATGGAAGAAGAGATCACTTACACCGGTGTCACCTGCAGTACAAGCTTGCTCTCATTCCTCCATGAAAGTATCCTCTCCTCTCAGTTACATAAAGAAAATAAAAATTACATGGAAGAAAATAAAAACCTACAAATTAGCCTAAGTTCTACTCTCTGCTTGGTCCTCCCATTTACAGTGAAAAACCTGCCTTTTATAGGTAAAAACCCAAAGGGGAGAGGCGTGAGAAGATAGGGGGAGCAAACGCTCCCCATAACTCCCTAACAAAGCCGTGAAAACGCAGCTTTGGCCGTATTTCTGCGGCCAGGGTGTGGCCAGGTGGCCACACCCTGTTGGTGGTAGTCCCTGGCTTCAAACGATTATTTTATCTTCAGCTGGATTTGCAGTTTAAGTCCGAGATTTTAACGAAATGGCCTCTGATCTTTGGCTTCAATCGATTGATTTGTAGGGATTTGTTCTAACTGGTTTTCAACCGATCTGAACTGACCTGATCTGCCCTGATTTCCTGAGTTCAAATTAATTCTGATTTAATTCAGAATTTGATGGGCTTTTCGGCTCATTTCTCTTCACTCTCCTTTAGGAATGGGCCTGCAAATAAATTAAACAATAATTAGGAAAAATCAGAGTTTATTTTATAATAAGTATGAGAATATGATAATGAATGTGTAATATTATCGACCGATCAATATACTTTTACAACTAGTGAGCCACAAATTGATTATTATATTTTTGTGCTATGTTACTCATTTGCATTCATTAGATGTACTAGTATAGCCTAATTTTGATGATTCTTGCGTTTTAACCTGTATTCCCTATTTTTGTACATGTTTTCAATAAACATGTATTTAGCTTCATGTATATGGTAATTTGTTAAAACTATTGGATATACATGTCTATCCTAGAGTCACTTGCTTTTCATGCAAATTTTTATTATGGACTAATTGTGTTTGGGATATGTATGTATACTTCTAGTTTAGACAAAACATACATATACCTTGAAGTTTGTATTATTTTGATGAAAATTAATTTCATGTTTTTCATGTTTATTCCTTACTTGAAGGACTTCGTACTAGTTTACAAGATTATCATAAAACTAGTTGCGTTATTCTTCATTTTGGTAGAGTTTTCAAATATGTTAAAATTATTTTCAAATCCAATTTCTAAAAACCCCTACCTTCAATGGGCGGCTCGATGGGCGACCATGCCTTGTGTGCTCAAAATTAAAAATCAATTTAAACATGTGCATGAATAGGGAGGTAATTATGAGTTATACATTTGATCCTCATTATATTTTCAATTGGTATTACAATTGATTTTTTATGTTTATATACTCATTTGGCTTTTCTATATCTATATGCTTCAAACTTCAAATAGTATCAATTTCGATTGGTATTTACATTTTCATACATAAATATATGAGTTGATTGTGCTTACAATATTTTATATCTTAAAAGCACAAATTATGTTTATGCTAAGCTTGATTTACTCCTTAATGTCAATTATTTTTCAATTGATATCTTATACAAGCTTATGCATCATTTTTATTGGTATTTCATAAAGGGGGAGAAAACTCTTGTTTTACCTTTCAATCGATTTTATTTTCAATGGTATTTTACTCCCACTCTTTATGATAAATTTTTGGGGAAACACTAAAATCAATAATTTTAATTGGTATCAATAATCTTTAGTGTCAAAATTGGTATATGCTAACATTTTCAATATTGGTATCAATAATCTTAATTGGTATTATTCTCAATTTGGTATCTTTATTGCAAAATGATTTGTCTTTCCAAAAAATTTGGTTTGTATTTTCAATTAGTTTTTACTTTCAATTGGTATCTATATTTACAATATATATTTCAATTGATATCAAAAACGTACAATATTTCATTTTCTATTTGTATCAAAAATTTACAAGATATTTTCAATTAGTATCTTTTGGTATCTTAAATTTTTTTTATTTTCAGTTGTAAACATAAATTGGTATCATAATGTTTCGATATATAACTTTATCATAATTGGTATATTTTTAAATTTGTATCATAATGTTTTGATATATATTGCTTAATAGCAAGGGAAGTTTAATATCTTCTCTATATATAGATTCATGTTGAGTGTATCTCATATTGAGAAGCTTGACCTCTCTTCTCTATGTCTTACACGTGTGTAGAGGGAGCTTCACGTCTCCTTTTATACATTATATATTATTCGTTATATGATTAGAGTTTACTCATCTCTTTTAACGTAATGCATGTATGCAGGGGGAGTTAACTTACGTCTCTCCTCTTCATGAATGTATATCGCATATATATCTTTATTGTTTGATTTGTTTTCGCCCTTTTGTTGATGAATTGACAAAAAAGGGGAGAAGGATTTTGAGAATTTATATATGAATGTTTATCTTATTGTTTATGCATATATGTTTTGTTTATGCAAAAAAGGGGAGAAGTATTTATGCAAAAGGGGAGAAGTATTTGGAGAATTTATTTATGTTTAATTCCTCATTTATGTATATATATGTTTGGTTTATACATTCATTGAATATCTTTATTATTTTTTGCTATGCATGAGTTAAGGGGGAGCTTCAATGAAGTTTAACTTTAATCCATGCATATATAACTCCATGAGTTTTGTCATCATCAAAAAAGGGGGAGATTGTTGCCCTGAGGCCCATCACTCTAGTTTTGATGATGATTAACTTATATAGTTATAGTTTACTAGTAATCTTGTGTTAAATAGTTTCAGTAATTGACCAAGATATTATTAAGTATTTTGCTTCAACAAAGGAGTTTTGGTGCTTTCACATGTAGATTCAAGAGCTCGCGCGTCAAGATCACATCTAGCACTCGATTGGAGTCAAGCTCGTTGGATCGCGTTTGGATCGAGTCGGCTTGGAGACAAGAAGACTTCAGTTTGTGCTTAGCTTAGATGTTTAGATCTTGTGTAAAGGTAGATAGTATTGATACACACACAAGTTTAAAGTCTGGTTTCAGTTAACCAGTTTTTGTTTTCATATCAAAAACATAGATATAGATCTTATATGTATATTGGATTCTATCCATATACAATATGCTTCAAATTAGTTTCAATATCATGTTTTTGTATCCATATGAGTTTTGGAGAAAATAGTTTTCCATTTTAAAAAATTCAAGTTTTAGAAAACACAGATTTTGTGTTTAAGGTAAATTTCTATATCACAAAAATGGTTCAAATAGTTGTAATATGTGTTGATTTTTGGTCACACATGTTTGATATTCAAAGATCATAAAAGAACTTATTTTTGTGAAATTTATGTGATTTTATGAGATTTAATTGAAATTAAAAAGACAAGCTTTCAATACCATAAATCCCAGCAAGATCAGCTTGCGGTCGACTGGACCAGTGGTCAGTCGACGGAATGGTCGACCGATGTGCACAAAGGACGTGCACATGGCCAGCCATGAAGGTCGGTCGACGCGTGGTTGACCGACTGAGAGTACCCCACTCCCGGGTGCTGGTCGGCCGACCGGGCAGTCGACCGAAGGCACAACGGTCATAAATATGACTGTTACGCCGGTCGACCGGGCGGTCAACCAGAAGGGCAATTTTGTCCTTTCCTACTGCCAACGAGCAGATTTTTTGAGGGTTATAAATAGCCCCCCTCTTGAGTTGTTTCATACAAGTTTTTAAAGAGCAATTTTTCCATCTTTACAAGTGTTTAACAACAAGTTTTTAAAAGAGTTTTTGTGCCAAAAGATTTTATCTTTATTTGTTTTAAAGTGTGGAAATTCAAAGAAAAAAGAGAGTCTTTGGGAAATTGTTTTGATCTTAATTTCTATTTCATTCTAGAGTTTTTCCAAAGTATTTTTCTTTCTAATTTGTTTTTCAAACACTTTATTTTCTCACACTTGAGCTATATATCTATCCTATCATTAGGATCTTATTTTTGTGAGAAAATTGTTTTATAGTTTAGTGAGACCACCAAGAGTTCTAAGTAAACCTTCTTTTCTTGGGTGTTGTTGTTATCCCTCTTGTGTAGAGGTGATTGTGGACGTTGTGTTGGTATCCCTCTAAGTGTAGAGGTGATTGAGGTTGTTGATTGGCTTTGTCCCTATCCCTCTCGTGTGAGGTCATTGTTGTTTGGCTAAGTGTCCATCCCTCTAAGTAAGAGGTGATTATTGTTGTGCCTGGCCTCTTGTGTAGAGGTTATTTGTTGGAGAGAGGAGTGTGTACTCCTAATTGTATTTGCCAAATCCTCAGTGGAGGTTCCCTATGTGGGAAATCCTGTGTGGGCGCATTAGTGAAAATCCTTCTGTGTGAAGGTGGGGACGTAGAGCTGGGTGCTCGAACCTCGAAACATATCTTTGTGTTTGCGTTTGATCCACTATCTCTCAACTCTCTCTTTTATACCTTGCATTATTTCCTATTGTTCATATCATACATATATATACTGTATTGTTTCTGTGCCACACTAGTGTTGAACCAAGAGAGCTTTATATAGCACCTCAACTCTTATTTAGAGGAATTTAGAGGAGATAGTCCAGAGCCCTTCACCGGGAATTCGGCTACACTCTTTGGTTATACTTAGTGTGTTGCAATTTGTTTTAATTCTACATCATTTCATTAGATTAGCCATACACCTATTCACCCCCTCTAGGTGTATTTTTAGGATCTGTGCGTTGGGGTGGCACACGGCATGAGCAAGGATGGGGGGTGGGAATTCGGCCAGATGAAGGGGTCATAGCCAAAGGGCAGCGTGCACGGGTGAAGCGTGCTCCACGGTTGAGGGAATCTCGGCCATGGGATTGTAGTATTGCCGTCACCATGGAGATGGCTCCGTGATGGACTCTTGGTGCTGCCAGAGGGATCTCAGAGAAGGGGGTTGCGGCTGGATGTTGGAGATGGATGGTGCTGGGATCTGCCGAGGGGGGGCTGTTGCTATGCTGCCAACTGGGGTGAAGCGAGGCCTGGGCTGCTGTTGTTGGATGCATGCACTCAAGGTGGAGGAGAGAGGGCAAGCCATGGAGGTGTTGGCGCACGGTGCTGCTGGAGTTTTGTCACGGCGAAGGGTGGTTCGCTGGAGATGCACTGCAGATCTGGGGAGGAGGTGGCAGTGGATTGAAGGGGGAAGGGAAATTAAGAATAGGGTTGATTAGGTTTAGGTTATTAATGATGAGATTTACATAGGATTAAAGTGGGTAGTGGGTTGTTGGCTAAAAGGGTTAAAGGGTTATGGGCTTGAGGGTATGAATAATTAATGGGTATAGGATTGGATCTAGGAATAAAAGAACACAATTAATATCAATAGCACTACATATAATAATAAATAGTAATAATAATAAACATTAATAACAATAATTAATAATACTAATAGTAATAATGCTAACAATAATATCAATAATAATAATAACAACAAATAACAATATATTAATAATAATAACACTAATAACAATGGTACTTAATCATAAAATTAATAATAATAAATACTACTGATAATAAATAATAATAACAATAACAATATAATAATAACAATAACAACTACTACTTAACAATAATAAAAATAATAATTGTAATAGTAATTAATAATATTATTAAATAAAACTAGTAATAACACATAAAGATAACTGGACATAAAAATAACTTATTATATAATGTCTAAAAATAATTGAGTATTAGTACCATTAATAATCAGAAAAGGAGAAGCCATAAATTAAGTTAATTAATAAAAATAAATAGAATAATAAATAAAGTAAAAATAAATACTAACACTAATAATTTTTATAATAACTAATAATAACCATGTAATAGGAAAAAAATACTAATTTGTAATTAAAATAATAACCAGTAATAATGGTAAATATATAAAGCCAAATTACCATTTACCATCTTAAAATAATTTGTATATTTAATAATAATAACTATACATCAAGTTAATTAATAATGATAATCAAATAATTAGTAAATAAAAAAGACTTTAAAAAGATAAAAATACAGCATTACTAACTTGGGATATTACATTCTACCACCTTATAAAAGTTTCGTCCTTGAAATTTCAATAGGGCAGGGAATATTAAAAAGAATTCAAAATCAATGGAGAAGACAAACAAGCCTCACGTTGTTTCTACACAGATCATAAATCCACCACGCTTCCGCTGCGCTACGCTGATGTATGCTACCAGCTTCAACATGAAGTAACCAATTCCAAGAGACTGAGTCAGGGAAATAGAATCAAAAGAATTATAGAAATCAAGATGGAATTCAGATCACTCTAAAGGAAGTGTTGGAATCATGGATATCAAAAGATCAAGTAATGAAATTTCAAAGGGAGGACGGTCAATTCACAAGTGGACTAAATATCATAATATGGATAATATATATATTGCAGTGTAATTATAATTTGTTTCAAGTTACCGGTAAGAACTAGGTCTTTTGCGAAAAGAGAAGGATCGCAAGTTGAAAACCTAGGCTCTGATACCAAGTAAGCCATATCACGCCCCGCTTTCCAAAATACATTGAAGCGGAGAGGCGACGAGAGTCGGCGACGCATATACGCAAGAAAAATTTCTCACATATACGCGCTAAGCCTTAAGTAACCCAAAACAAGCTATAAATCTAAATAATTATGAATCATGATTAATGCAATATCATATATAAGCATCCACGCATGATATCATATAAATAAAGAACTGAAATAAAAACTGAATCTGATATACAAGAATCATGGAATGTACAGAAACAGGAATAAAAAGGAGGCAAGAATACCAGAATCAACAGAGTGAAACTCCAGACCCTTGTGAAGTGTACGAGCTCAACGAACACCTGAACATGAGCATAAAATATTCAGTATCTAGACGTGCAAATTCAGGGTCATCAGAAGCGACCTAATGAGTGTATACGAAAAAGAAAGTGCTCGTGCATATAAACAGTGTGTATTATAACAACATGAGAAACTGCAATCAAAAGATATCTGAATAACAATAATATGAATAAGTCTGTAGATAAAAGAAAACTAATACAACTGTAAACAAACAACTGATGTCAAGATGTGTAACCTAGCATTTATAACTAGTTTGGTTGGTCATTATTAACTTAACTAATGTAGTACTTAGCTGTGTCCCATACCACAGCCTTTCTCACATATCAAACAAAATGATCGTTGATGTAACTGCCTGCCAATGTAGTGCATGTGTTTTGGAAGGGCACCGTGCATGCCTAGTACCATGGTCTAACACCCCTAGCGCTGAACCAGGACAAGCCGCAAGGCTCTAATAACTAAGGACCACAGCCCCACACGAAAATACAACTAGTGTGATGCCGTAATTCGGGCAAAGCCCTGACAACTGACAACTGAATAACTAGATAGCCAGTACTTCCTTGGTTCCCTGTGGTTGGAACTTATAACTCTGTACCATAATAAGTCATTCCAAAATACACGACATGCCTTATCAGGCAATTACCCATGTTCCCGCGTTATGGTGTCTTTTATTAACAAGCAACAATATGAGTTATATTAAGAGTAACTGATATCTCCAACAACTAGTGATGTCAATAATAGCTGATAATCTGACAACTAATAATTGATACCTGATAACTGAGTAGCTGACAACTAATATCTGACATCTAAAATAGGATACTGGAGATATAGCCACTAACACAATGGTGTCACTAACAACTGGTAACTGATACAGATATCTACCAACTCCAATAAACTCTGAACACATCATATGATCACCAACAATAATCTCACCAATAACTGATAAAGTGATGACTGCTATCTGATAACTCTGAAGTACAAGATCACCGATATCGACTAGATCACTATCACAATAACTCAATCTCTATTAACTGAAGTAATTAATAACTAAATATGAAGCACATGGTATATCCTCGAGATCAACTAGGTCAACATATACCGAAATTATATCTAAAGAGGAAACATCCTCAAACAACTGCAATCTAGAATTGTTTATATCTGAGACTCAATATCATTAAGCTCATCTATAGTCTGATAATTTAATAATCATTGAATAGATCTGAAACTACTTACAACCAATAATCTAACATAATTAATCATATCTAAGTATTGATCAAGATCTAATGAAAGGAATATAATTCTCAGATCAAGTCTAACTCTCACAAAGTCTATATATAAGTCCAAGTGTCAAGAAGATCGGTCTCTGATAAGGTGACATCCTAACTAAACCATCCTCAAGATCTAAATGAGTTCCCATTTGAATTATCGTAAAATAAATATCTATTAATTATCTTCACATGAAATATAATAACTATGGTCACGAACCAATCATCTCAAGATCAATCTAATTACAGTCTAAGTTCCTTTACAACTAGTACGAATTCGAAACGGTTACACATGAAATGATATAAGTTTAATATCTCAATATCCAAATACAAAGTCTATATACATCTAATACTCAAATATAAACTAATCTGGCCAGTTAATAGATCGAATCCAGTCACAGTCTAAGGTCTTTCAATACTAGGCCTAAGCCAACAGCGATAAACTACCAACACATGAAATGACGCAGATACAAGCTTATATCAACTATGTAAATAAAGTGAACGATCATTGATGCCTCATGAAGTGATACAAGTAATCAAACTGGTAAAATATAATAGAAAGTCACATGAAATGATAAGAGTAACATGTAAACGCATACTGACAATAGTAAATAAAGAAATACACAAGAATAAACACTCACATGTAATGATGCGGTTTCGGAACCGAATCATGTCTGGTCTTCACTGTACGAACATATACTGATCTACGGATCATCCCATAGATCAGTCTTCAAATTGCCATTGTGTCGGGTCTGTAACAGGCACAACTCTGAATCTCCCGTTACCGAGTTCGGATCGCACGACGAGTCCGAAACGCTGTAACACGCAACGAAACATAGAGAGAAGAAGGAGAATCAACACACGCACATAACACACTCACACATATACCTATACACACATGCTACACGTGCATACATACACGGTACACCCATATACATACATATATACGAGTATACACATACATATACCTACACACACATATATGCTAACACTTAATATATACATATATACGCATACCAACTCACGCACACACACTTGCATGCATGCACATTACCCACGCACGCATCACACAACACCCATACTCATCCATGCACACACTAGCACACTTTATTATCCCACACACATTATTCACATGCTAAGAAATTCACAACACACACACTCACACTCACACTCAATTTAATAAACACAGCCACATTAATACCAAAGTGTGTTATATATATATATATATATATATATATATATATATATATATATATATATATATATATATATATATATATATATATTACATATATATACATATACATATATATATATACACAATATATATATATATACACATATATATATATATACACATATATATACATATATATATATATATATATATATATATATATATATATATATATATATATATATAAAATCTCCCACAAGTTAATGAAACAGAGAGAGAAATGGATGGTGAAGGGACTAACACAATGGGGTGACTTGCGGTGCACCGACAAAGGCTCCGGCAGAGGGGGAGGAGGCCACGGGGGATGTCGACGGCTAAAGGATCTCATCTCGTCGGGAAGGATTCGCGCTCACCGACGACGATCAACTGTGATCACGAAGAGGACGAAAGAGGGATGCCATGTGATGGTGCCGCCATGATGAAGAGGGGCTTCTGCTAGTGTGTTGTTTGAAGGCATCGGCCAAGGGATCTGTGCTGTTAGGGGGTACACGGCATGAGCAAGGATAGGGGGTGGGAATTCGGCCAGATGAAGTGGTCATGGCCAAGGGTCATCGTGCACGGGTAAATGGTGCTCCACGGTTGAGGGGGTCTCGGCCATGGGATTGTAGTGCTGCCGTCGCCATGGAGATGGCTCCGTGAAGGACTCATGGTGCTGCCGAAGGGATCTCAGATAAGGGGGTGCGGCTGGATGTGGGAGATGGATTGTGCTGGGATCTGCCGAGGTGGGGGGGTTGTTGCTATGCTGCCAACTTGGGTGAAGCCAAGCATGGGCTGCTGTTCTTGGATGCGTGTGCTCAAGGTGGAGGAGAGAGGGCAAGCCATGGAGCTGTTGGCGCACGGTGCTACCAGGGTTTGGTCACGGCCATTGGTGGTTCGTTGGAGATGCGCTGCAGATCTGGAAAGGAGGCGGCAGTGGATTCAAGGGGGAGAAAAATTAAGAATAGGGTTGATTAGATTTAGGTTATTAATGATGAGATTTATATAGGATTAATGTGGGTAGTGGGTTGTTGGGTAAAAGCGTTAAAGGGTTATGGGCTTGAGGGTATGGATAATCAATGCGTATAAGATTGGATCTAGGAATAAAAGAACAAAATTAATATCAATAGCACTACATAATAATAATAATAAATAGTAATAATAATAAATATTAATAACAATAATTAATAATACTAATAATAATACTAAAAGTAATATCAATAATAATAATAACAACAACAATAACAACATATTAATAATAATAACACTAATAATAATGGTACTTAATCATAAAATTAATAATAATAACAATAACAATACAATAATAACAATAACAATTACTACTTAACAATTAATAAAAATAATAATAGTAATAGTAATTATTAATATTATTAAATAAAACTAGTAATAACACATAAAGATAACTTACACATAAAGATAACTTATAATATAATATCTAAAAATAATTTGAATATTAGTACCATTAATAATCAGAAAAGTAGAAGTCATAAACTAAGTTAAGTAATAAAAATTACTAGAATAATAAATAAAATAAAATAAATACTAACACTAATATTAATAAGAATAAATAATAATAACCATAGTAATAGAAAAAAATACTAATTAGTAATTAAAATGATAACCAATAATAATGGTAAATATATAAAGCCAAATTACCATCTACCATCTTAAAAATAATTTGTATATTTAATAATAATGACTATACAGCATTAATTAATAATAATAATAAAATAATTAGTAAATCAAAAAAATAGTTTAAAAAATAAAAATACAGCATTACTAACTAGGGATGTTACATCATGACAAAAGGCTAGAACACTCTTTACTTCCTCATCAGGAATACATTTCTTAATTATTTGGTTAGAATAATATTTCAAGAAATAAGGTTCCTCCCAAATGAAGTATCGGACTTGAGACAAGAACCGATATACAACTTGTTTTGACCAGTGAGATGGAGTTTGGTTTGTGACTAAGTAGTTGACTATGTCGGCAAATCATGGTTCCCTAAAGGTAGCTAAGAGTTGTTCATCGGAAAGTTATCATTATTTAGCAACTGATTGAAGGGGCATTTGGAACATGAGAGAGGTGACTGGTGAGATTTTGACACCCTTTTGATCTCGAATTTCGTGAACAAACTTTTGAAGGTGGAGGATCCAGCGAATGAGTCGGGCCTTCGCATCCTTCTTGAGCATTCTGTATCGAAGTGCAGAATGGTGGGTGAATATGGTGATTTTGGTTCCAAGTAGGTAATGACAAAATTTTTCAATGCGAACACTATTGCCATGAATTCCTTCCTGGTTGTAGCATAGTTCAATTGGGCATCATTAAGAGTTCTACTTGAATAGTAAATCACATGCTGCTTGTTGTCAATGTGTTGTCCTAATACAGAGCCTCTGGCAAAATCGGAAGCGTGCACATGATCTCAAATGGTTTGGGACCAATCCCGGGCAGAAATTATGGGCACAGAGATAAGTTCCATTTTGAGCTTCTCCCAAGCGTTAAGACATTCGTCATCAAAGATGAAGAGAACGTCCTTAGCTAAAAGGTTAGTTAAGAGTCAAACAATTTTTCTAAAATTCTTAATGAATTTACGATAGAAACGGCATGTCCTAAACAGGAACGGATGTCTTTAACACATTTGGGTGTGGGAAGCCTGGCTATGACCTCTATCTTTGCCTTGTCCACTTCAATACCTTTTCTAGAAATTTCATATCCTAGGACAATCCCATGTTGTACTATGAAGTGGCACTTTTCTCAATTTAAAGTCAAATTCTTTTCGGCACATCGTTCGAGAATAAGTTCTAGATGGTGAAAAAATTGGTCGAAAGAGTCTCCATAGATGGAGAAATCATCCATAAAGATCTCTAAAGATCGTTTGACCATGTCGTAGAATAAGCTTAGTATGCAACATTGAAATATTAAGGGGGCATTGCATAAACCAAAAGGCATTGGGCGGTAAGCAAAAGTCCCAAATGAATAAATAAATGTTGTTTTCTCTGGGTCTTCTGGAGCTAATGGGATTTGATTATACCCTAAGTGACCATCCAACAAACAGTAATGCTCGTGTCCCACTAATTGTTCAAGCATTTGATCGATAAATGAAAGAGAAAACGGTCTATGCAAGTGGTAGTATTTAATTTCTAATAGTTAATGCAAATTTGAAACTTTGTAAGGAGTCGCGTTTGTACTAACTCTTGGTTTTCATTCTTTACCACGTTTAAAATCAGATTTCTCAGGGACCGCATGGACTGGGCTGACCCATTAACTATAAAAAATGGGATAAATTATCTTATTATCTAAAAGTTTTACTATTTCATCTCGAACGACCTCTTGCATAATAGGGTTTAACCTGCGCTGTCCCTCTTGGTTTTGCCTTTTCATTTAGATGAATTTACTATTGAACTATAGCTCGAATCAATCCCTTTATGTCACAGTCTAACCAATGGCTTCCCTATGTTCCCTAAGGATTGTCATAAGGTCCTCTTCTTGCCCATCAGTCAAGTTGGATGCAATAATGACCGAAAGAGTCTCTTGTTCACCTAAATAGGTGTACTGAGATGTTTGAGCAAGGCTTTTAGCTCTAAAAACGAAGATGACTCAATAGATGGAGGAGTCAAGCTTGTTGGTTCTAGATTTAATGAACTTGGGCTCGATGCCCACTCAATAGTAGAAATGAATATTTCATCAAGTTTGAAATCCTTAGATTTCAACTCGGCATCACACTCCACTTTAGTTTTATCTCCTCACTATTCTCACTTGTCAATTCCTAAATAAGGTTTACCTGAAAAGGTGGATCGTCCATATCGTAGGGTTATTTTTCTAAGTTGAAAATATCGACTTTCTTAGTCATGTCTCCAAAAGTCAATCTCATGGATCTGTTTCTATAATTTATAATTGCATTTGCAGTTGCTAGGAACGGGCGTCCTAAGATGACGGGAGTTTGAGACCTAGGATTAGAGATTGGTTAGGTCTTTACTAGGTAGATGAATTTCCCTATTCGGATAAGGACATCCATTATTTCTCTTTTTGGGAGTTTGACTGATCGGTCAGCTAACTTGATCGTGACTTGAGTTAGACTAAGTTTGTCGAACTAAGTTGTTAGTATATTGAGAAAGGGAGTAAGTTGATACTCGCTCCCAAATCAAGTGTTGGGTTAATTATGTCTTACCTACTGTGCAAGAGATGGTAGGACAACCAAGATTCTTGTACTTGATGGGGATCTGATTGTACGATAGCTCACAAAATATTAGTGGCTAGAAAAACTTTCTTTGGCACATTGGTCTTTCTCTTCTCGGTGCACATGTCCTTAGAAAATTTGGCATCACTAGGGACTTGTTAGATTGCATCAAGGAGAGGTACGTTAATCTTTACTTAATTAAAGATCTCAAGTATTTTTTTTTCTATTTGTACATTATTATTACTCCTAAGTGTATTCTGAAATGGGACTGTAGGCTTATGCACTTGTTCGGCTGACTTATTTTGGAAGTGGTTGGAGTTGAACTAGAGGGAGTGGATTTTGAGTTAGGTCTGGTGGCATTGACACGTGATTATCAACTTGTTTTCCTGATCGGAACATATGAACTATATTACATTGGTTCATTGGATCCTCTAAAGCCACATGAGCTTGACTAGAGTTTCTAGGATTTATTAATGGTTGACTAGGCAAAGTCCCTTTAGGCCTTTCGCTTATGGAACTGGTTAACTGACTCATTTGAGCCTCTAATCTTGATATGGCTTATCCCGCATTCTGCATGAAAGATGTCAAAATCTTCTCAAAATCAGTAGATTTCTTGTCGGCAATGGAACTTTGGAATGAAGGTTGTGGAGCTTGATTGGAAAAATTGGATAGATAATGAGGTGGTTGGAAATTGTTGGAGAAACTGAGCCTAGGATAATCGTTGGTGCTTTGGGCCCATGAAAAATTTGAGTGATTTCTCTAATCGGAATTGTATTTCTGTGAATATGGATTGTTGGTGGGCTTTGAGAATGTTGCATTCATATGTTCAGGCACAATTTGATGGGCCATGAATACAGGACTCTCTTTGAACACATGGTTCATAACTTAATAGTAAGTGTAGCCCGCAGATGGTGTTGGCTGATTGGTTTGCAGAAACAGGATTCTTAGTTTTTATGGCCTCTAACCTTCGCATAACGTTGCTAATTTGGCCTCAGCTGCTATGGATTAATCTATCGAGTGGAAACCTCTTTTGAAAGAGATAAAGTTGGAATCCCTAGACTCTTCGTAGGAAGGTTTCCATTGTAAGATTTTATTTGACTAAATCTTCATAAATTTTCCACTCTTAATATTCATCTTTTTTCAAGAATCTCCTCCACATGTGATTTTTAGGAGAGTCTTATTTTGATAATCTAGATCATTGTAAAGAATTGGTATTGCCTCCACTTCTCTATGCCATGACGAGGGCATTGGACAAGAAGCTTCTTGAAACATTCGAAATATTTTCAAAATAGTTTGTTAGGTTCTTTCTTGCACTGCATTATGTTTTTCCTCATAAGAGCAGTCTTATGGATAGGTAGAACTTCTTTAAGAAGGCTTTGATGAAATCATTCTGTGATGTGATAGAGTTTTCTGTTAAACTGTATAGCCATTTCTTGGCTAGGTCCTTGAGGGCAAAAGGTACAAAACTTAACCTAACTGCATCATCTCCTTACTGTAGTATCCTCATCATGAGGGATACCTTTTCAAATTCTCTTATGAAGAAGTATGCATCTTCGGACTCTAGACCATGGTAGTGAGGGAGAGTATTGATGAATTGTGGCTTTATTTCAAAGCTTTTGCCTTCAGTTTCGGTAAGCTGAATGCAAGATGAAAGTGATGTTCTAATAGGATAGAACCTATCCTCTAGCGATATTGGTTGTGTCATGATTTAGCTAGGTCGAGGTGGTGACTAAGTCCTAATTAATTTAGATGTAATTGGGTCTCTCGACCACACATGCATGCACAATCAATTTAAATCAATTTACCATTCAAAAGGAAAAAAAATCAATCAATCCTCTTCTAGGGTAAGCTTAGACCTAGACGACTCCTAACTTTAGATTATCTGCAGGAGGTATTATAGATCTTAAATACAAGTTAATCAGCCAGGTATGTGGCAAGATTGGTTGGAGGTATCCGTCAAGATGGGCCTAATTAAGCCAAACCACCAACCTTCGAGGTTTCGCCTCTTAATCCCCACCTGGTCACCGATTTGGCAAGAGTTGAGTCTAACAACTTTCTCCTTTAGTAATCTCCTAATGAGTCCGAGTTATCCTAGGACCAATGTCTAGTTAATTTAAAATTAGGGTTAGGCTGTGAGTGTAAGGAAGATAGTTTGTGGGCCAATAAAGGATAATGACGTCCCCACCTTATGTTACTTAGGAGTTTTGCCCATAAAAGGAATTTACTGCATGTGTACAAGAAAATAGAAAAGAATTCATTCAAAAGCAATAAATCAACCAAGCTTCCTAGTCTAGATGCAATGCGAACGTACTGATCTTTAGCACTCTTCAACAGAAATTAAAAAATTTAAATAGACACATGTCTACGATGCAAGAGAATAAATTATTTTTTAAGTTAATCAACAAATAAATTACTGTTAAATTATTAGCAGCATGCATAATATTCAAACAAAAAATCTAAAATTACAAAAAGTAAACTTTCACAATTTTAGACAACCCTGCAAAAGACAGGTAAGTAGTCAACTCAAACAAGCCGCGTTTGCGCGACTTTGGCCGCGTTTTTGTGGCTTTGTTGAGGGCTATGCTTTGGATACAGAGTCCCAGGGCCACTTATATATGTATTTGCAGAAGATTTTTCCTGTTCTCCAATCTTGCACACAAAAATAGAGAAATTAGGGTTTAACAAAGAAAATCGTATTGTTCCCTCCCAGACAACGGCGCCAAAAAATTGATTGACAGAGAAAAGAAGAGTAAAAAGGAAAAGGTTAAGGTCAAAAAGTTTCTCTGTTTCCTCATAATTAATCCGCTATAACAAGAGCTAAACGGGTCGATCCGCAGGGAGACATGCGATGGCATTTCGATACGTTTTCTCTGCATAAAACTTAGAAAGAAAGACGATAGTTATAAAAGAGTTGATTCAATAAAAAGAGAGATCATAGCCTACTAATCATCTACCACAGCTAAGCACTGGTCTATGAAAAATAAACATCATATTGAATATAAAAAGATCAATCCTAGAGTGTTGCTTCAAATTCAAGAAAGAAGAGTAAGATAGAAAGCAAACCCTAATTAAAGTACACAAGATAAAATTAAACATTAGTTTATCAAAGTCTCTAAGTATAACATAAGAAAAATCATTTTAGACTTAACGTTAAGCTATAAAAGTATCTAAGTATAAACCAAGAATAATCATTAAATAGTACAACCTTAAAACTAGTTTAACTTAATTTCATCACTAATCATCAAGAATCTTAACTTAACCTTAGGGTTTCAAATAAGCAGAGAATTCAATCAATTCATCTTATAGAACTAGACTTAGTTGGTGGAGAGATTAGCAAACTACGAAGATAATTAGTTACCCATGTTCTTAATTAAATTAAGCTTGCTAATTAAAGGGGCATAAAATAAAGCAACTAAGAATTGAAGAACAAAAATTAAAAGAAAAAAATAGATTTGAAAAGAAAGTTAGAACCTTTATTGAATTATCACTGATCCAATGAAAAAAACCTTCTTCTCTTTACAAATCTTCTTCTTCAAAGTAAAAACTAGAAAATACAATGAAAATTCAGAAAGAAAAGATCTAAAGAAAACCCTAAAACTTGATTTTTTGAGATGCCTTGGCTCTGTTACTTTGCCTCTCTATTTATAGGAGAGTCTAGTGGTAGAGTCCCTTTAGAACACTCCCACCAAACCGCCACGCATGTGGCCTTAAGAAAGAAGCATTTCCATGACATTTCACGAGAAAACGCGACTTTTGGGTGGAATCAGGGTACGTGTTTTGGCGCATGGCTTCATCTCATCCATCCATCTGGAGATATATCCTCAGAATCTTCATTTGAAATCTAGAATTAAAATAATCTTTTTTCCTATATTACTTAGGAAACAAGTTATCTATAAATCTGAATTTAAACTTGAATTCTCTACTTTATCTTTGACTTGGAGCTCAAGAAACTTAATTTAAATTGATTGTCTCTTTTATCTCTGAATTAGGATAGGATAATCTCTGAATTTACTTGGGTTTGATAGGCTCTTGGGCTTCCCTTAGACTTTTGGGTTTCTTTTGGGCTCTTTTCTTTTCTCTTTTTAATAAGGAGGCCTTCCCATTACTAAATAATAAAATAATTAAATAGCAATGCTTTATAAAAAACAAACATGAAAATGTGACTAAAAATATGCACTTTTGATGAACAATCAGTACATGGCAAATATTTTCCCAAATTTTTATACCCAGTTATGTACATGTATTTCAAAGCTTATATTTTGCCAAAACTACTTTATACATATATAAATTATTTTTAAAAAGAATTCTTTTTCATACTATCTTTCATATGATTTTTAGGGTAGGTCGACCGATCGTCTTATGTGCAAAGTAAATGCACTACAATCGGTCGACCTAGTGGTCGACCATTTGTGCATAGTCTGCTTGTGCGCGTTTGTCTGTCGACTGATCAGTTTACCCGCTAAATCTTAGCTGCCCTCTGTTTGGCACTTCGGTCGACTGTATCATTTGTCAGTACTTTCTGTTGTTTCGGCCGATCATCAACAATGGCCAATGGCCAGTTTTTGGACTGGCCTACCGGTCGATCGGCCAATCGACTGGCAAGTTATCTCTGCTACAGTAACAACTATTTTTTGAAGCTATTTTGATTTCTGACTTTTTCCATTGGGTATTTTGTCTTTTTGGGTTTTAGTCACTTGGATTAAGCCCTGATTCACCTCTAATGATATTTACCCATTGCCTATATATTTGGTTCATTGTAGAGGGTCAGAGAACAAGTTTGATACAACTTTTTGAAAACAAAGTTTTTAAAGAAAAATCAAGTTTTTTTTTCAAATTTCAAGTTTCAAAATCTCTCAATTCCAAATCAATCTCTGCAAGTTTTCAACTCTCAAGTTTAATTTTCTCAGCTGAATTTTCTCTCACACAAACTTCTTAAACTTCATTTCTTCACTCAAAATTCTAGAAAGTTGTAAAGAGAGAGTCTGTAATCTTTGTGGTCACCTAGACCTTACTTTATTGGCTTAGTGCTACCTCTTCTGTAGAGGATTAAATATTGATGTTGTTTACTCCGGGTCTTGTGTAGACTTTTTAGTTGTGGTACCTTTGTGGTGATCCTTGACGATTTTAGAAATCCTTCACGCGATGAAGGTGCAGACTAGAGCAAGTTGCTCGAACCTTGAAACAAATATCTTGTGTTTGTGATTGCCTTGTCTCTTACTCTTTCTTCTAGTTTTATTACTCTATTTGTGCTAATACTTGCTTTTTACATTCTTTCAATCATTTTGTGTTTGTGTTACTATATTGCTCTCTATATCTATTACTTATCGGTTTATCCTCATATGCGGAAAAATACAATTGTGCTCCTCAACTCTTATCTAGAAAAATTAAGAGGAGAAGTTTTAGGTCCTTAATTGAGAATCCAGCTTCACTTCTTACTTTGATTTGACCCTTTGGATTATTTACTTAAATTGTTGCTTTCCGCATTTGATTAGAATTATCACCTTTTCACCCCTGATTGAGAAAAAGCTAGAGTTTTAGAAGGATGTTATTTGAAAGTAAAAAGAATCTTTAGCTTTTCGCAATTTATTTGCGTAGCGGTGGCTATGCGGGTCAAATCTATAGGGAGGGATGGGATGGAAGCATTTCAGTATGCTCACTAAATTGGTTAAGTGGTCTTCTTTATTTTGAAAATAAAAAGAATTTTTGTTAAGTTAGAAGTAAAAGTAATTAAGGGAAAATGTTGTTTATTTTGGTTTTTGTTATAAGAAAAAGAAAATTAAGGTTTCTAAAATATAAGAGAACTTAAAAAGAAAGAAAGAAGATAAAAGTAGACTTACCCTTTGGAAGATTACTTACCCTAGATCGTAGGTGAAGGTCGAGCAAAGCATAGTCTATAAGATTAAATTCGATTCCGTCCACATTAGATCATCAAAACTCAAAGGCAAGCATGAAATAAGAAAGACTATGAATGCAAATATATCATCATGAACTATCAACGGCACTCACAAAGACAAGGTTATTCCTATGCTTTGAAGATGCATATGGATAGTAGTCAATACAAGAGAAAAAATACCAAGGAGAAAAATAAAAGCAAAAAGTAAACTTTGTTTAAATTGAAAAACTATGAAAGAAAAGAGGAAACTTACATTGATATCACTTTCAATACAGATTTTCTCTCTCTTACTCTCATGAATCTCTTCTCTAATCTTGATTTATAAAGAAATTACAGAAAAAAGAAAGAAAAAGATTGAACTAAAATCCTAATATTGATCTCTGGAAGTATTCTGAGATGTCTCTCTGCTCATGCCTCTGCTAGGGTATTTATAAGAGGAAGCCTGGGATAATCACTCATCAGAAGGAATATTCTAAGAATTTTGAACTTGAATTGTGAATATGCTGAGAATGTCTTTTTCTTCTCTTGATTGAAAATTTAATTTAGTTGGGCTACAACTAGCTGTCATATTGATGGCTGAATATGACTCATTAAATGACTAAAATGGAAATAGTAGTCAATAGAAGAGTTATAGCCCTTGACGTGTTCTTTCTGAAGCATCTTGAATCATTAGATTTACCTTTTAATAATGAAAGGTAAGATCAAATTACTGAAAGATGCTTAGTCTGAATCCGAATTTTGATTGAATTGTAGACTATTGGAGTTTATTTCTCTGACTCAATCTTACCATGTTATTAAAGGGTATATTCTCAGAATTTAGATTTAAACCCTAAATATGCTGAGAATAATTTTCTTTACTTGGAGAATAATTTATTTTCAATCGCGAATTTAGTTGAATTTTTCTTTTAATCTCCAAATATGATTGCCTCAAATGTCTGAGGTTATTGGGCTTTTTGGGCTCTTTCCTTGTTTTCTCTTTTTTATAAAAGTCTGCACATTACTAAGTAAAAAGAGGTCAAATAGCATAGTTTTATTAAAAATAAATATAGGAATGTGACAATAAATATGCAAAATTGATGAGTAATCACAGCCCCACACCTATCTTTTTCTCGCCCTCGAGCAAAACGTTAAAACTAAATCTAAGAAATTATTAGATCACTTTCGCAGGTCACGCGATTGCACTGAGCATGTGTAACAAGCCGTTAAACCACTTGGTTTTCTCAAGAGGACGAGTTTTGTCTCGTGAGGATTTTCAATGGATTACACCCACAAAATCCATAAAGAAAGGAAAAAGTGTTAGTATTTTTGAAAAGTATTTTTAAAAAGGAGAGAAAATATTTGAAGTATTATTGTAAGTGTTTAAGTAATCTATAAGTTATAAGAAAACATAATTTTTCATTCCTAAACTTAGTCTCTCTTCAAAAACTTGTTATCAATTAAGGTAAGGGGTTAAACTTATATTTCTCATCTAATCTATTATTTTACCCTAATCATATGCACTTTTGTGACCGTGAATTTTTTAACTAGGGTTCTTTAACTCTAACTCTTATGCCTTTTTTCTTTTTCTTTTTTTTATATTTGGTGGTATTATTCTTTAGTTCTATTTGGCTTCTAATCTTCCCATGTAACGAGCCTTTAGTCGGTGACACCCTAACCAGACGGTTTTAGAGCACCGGGCGAGAAAACACCCCCAGGACTTAAGGACTTGAGCAAACAAGGCCATAAAACTAAGAATTTTATTATATGGATCGCTTTAAGGCGTGAATACTTATGCTTTATGAGGCACAAATACCCAGCTTAATCAGAAGATTTTTTTTAATATATATAATAATTTTTTTAAATAAGGCATGAGAATCTTTATTTTTGAACCCTAAGTGTGTACGGTATAAAGTTACATATTTCATCAAGGTAAAGTTCAAGACTAAATTACTTTTTCAATATTTCTTCCTAACCCTAGAAATTAAACAAATAGTCTTATTTTGACCAAGTATAAGAAATCCTAATTATGATTCTCCTATTCCTTAAAATTGACTTAATTTCTTACAAAAAAATGTCAAAATATTGTTTCTCTTTTCAAAACGTTTTTAAAAGCAAAGAAAATGTTAAAAAAATTTTAAATATAAAGAAAACCTATGTTATGTTAGAACCATCCCCCAAACCTATCTCATGCATTGTCCTAAATGTATGAATGAATACATAAATACATGTAAAAGAATAAAGAGGAGGAAAATATTACTTTAAGGTGATGGTTTCGGTGGTGGTCGGATTGGGTCAAGCGTTGCTACCCAATCAAGATAATGTGGTGGTTCACGGAACCCACCTATATTGACCTTTTTATGTACATAATTACAATCCCCAATATGAGTAGGATCATGAAAGATCCTATGATTAAACTTATTCACTTTACAAGACCAGTCTTGAAAAATTTATCACGGAGTCATCATGGTCTATACCTATGTCCAACAAAAGAATGTGACTTGATTGAATGGTTAACTTGGGCTCAAGAATAATAGGTTCAGGAATGAATACTAACTCGAAAAAATTAAATTTGGGTTCGAGAGTGAGTTTTGATTCAAGAGTTGAGTCCAAATCTAAGAATTGAAATTCACATTCTTTTTCCATCAATGGAATATGACTATCCAAAATTGGTGATTCAATTTCTAGATCTATGAGTACGAGAATAAATATTGGCTCAGGAAATTGGTCCAAATTGGTTAAGAATGCTGGAGTCAATATAGATTTGAAGATGGGAACTAAATCACAAAGTTGAGGATCGGGTTCACATTCATAATCAAGTTCAATCTCATTAAAATGAAAACTTATCAATTCGTCAATGGGTTTGATATTGGTCAAGTTCAAGATTTTGCGGTGAAGTTGAATCTTGGTCAAAGTCTTCAAGATACTATGATTCTTGGTTTTCATTAATATGGTTAGAAGTGTCAGAAATAGTCAAAGATTGGGTAGGGAGAGCTTCCTTATTCGTACACATGTTTTCCAATCGACTAGTCTTGCTTCTATCATATCGTGTGGATCACTTTGGAATTGAATCATAAATTCCATACACTTTTCTAAGGCGGTATGTTCTTCTTGAAAAATAGAGTAAGGATTTGTGATTTGAAAATTTGATGGGATTTTGAGCCTTCTAGAATTTGAATTCATCGCTCAAGCTCTTCTAAGACTTCCATCCTCTTCTTCTAGTCAATTGATTCTTCTGATGGTTACTCAGGAGGACTATAAGAAGCTGGGTGTTGGTAAGGTGGTTGACAGTGTGAGTCGGGGGAGTTGTATCACCATTGGTTCTGTGAAGAGTAGTGATGATTATTCTAGTCTTGTTCATAGTATTGGAACTGGGGCATGTATTGATTCGGATAAGACCAATCCGGCACACTAGGTTGGTTAAAGTTATGATATGCCGGGTTGGTATTATCCGAATAAAAAGAGGTCAAGGTGAAATATGGATCACTATTTGCATATGAATAATTGTAATTATAATCCATATCAACAAGATGTCAAAAACAAAAAAAAGCAAACAAACAGATAAAAAGAAAAAAAAATCTAGCCTAAGTTAGGGTAGACCTTAGACCTAGATGACTCCTAACTGGTTAGATTGTCCACATGAGGTATATTGCAGAATCTGACTACAAGTTAATTGGCTAGGTAGGGCCAAGATTGGTGGGAGGTATCCGCGCGTAAAAGCAACGGGCTTAATTAAGCCAAACCACCAGCCTTCGAGGTTTCGCCTCTCAATTCCCAACCTTTAACACCGATTTGACAAGAGTCAAATTCTAATCAACTTCCTCCTTAGATCAGTCTTCTATTGAGTTCGAGATGTCTCTAGGGGCCAACATCTACTCAATTTTAGTTAGGCTTTGGTTAATAAGTGAGGAGATCATTTGTGGGCTAAAAGAGGGTAATGACTTCCCCACCTTATCTTGTTTATAGGCAAGCCCTTAAATCATTTTAGTGCAACGAGTACATGTATATGAAAAGCAACACTTAAGTATTGTGAACAATTTAAAAGTGTTCCTATACTACTTGCTATGCACATGTACCTTTGCTCAGCACTTTTCAACAGTAATGTAAAATGTAAATGAAATTAGACAAATGCCTAAATGCAAAGTCTAACCATTTTTTAATTAATTACAAACACGAGTTATTGTTGAATTAAAAAAAATAGTGTGCAGAATAAGTTAACAGAAAAATATAATAACTGCGGAGTTAACTTTTGTAGTTGCCAACTTCCTGTAATCTACTCCTACACACAAAAAAAAAAAGAAAAATTAACCACTTAGTATTTAATAACAATACTGTTCCCTCCCCGGCAACGGCGCCAAAATTTGATTAAGAAAAAGCTAGAGTTTTAGAAGGATGTTATCTGAAAGTAAAAAGAATCTTTGACTTTTCACAATTTATCTGCGGTAGCAGTGGCTATGCGGGTCAAATCCATAGGGAGAGATGCGATGGAAGCATTTCGGTATGTTTACTAAATTGGTTAAGTGTTCTTCTTTATTTTGAAAATAAAAATTTTTTTTGTTAAGTTAGAAGTAAAAGTAATTAGGGGAAAATATTGTTTGTTTTGATTTTTATTTAAAGAAAAAGAAAATTAAGGTTTCTAAAATTATAAGAAAACATAAAAAGAAAGAAACAAGATAAAAATAGACTTACCCTTTTGGAAGATTACTTACCTTGAGTTGGAGGCGAGCAAGCATAGTCCATAAGATTAAATCCGATTCCGTCCACATTAGATCTTCAAAACACAAAGGCAAGCATGAAATAAGAAAGACTATGAAAGCAATATATCGTCATGAACTGTCAATAGCACTCACAAAGACAAGATTATTCCTATGCTTGAAGATGCATATGGATAGTAGTCATATACAAGAGAAAAAATATCAAGGAGAAAAATAAAAGCAAAAACTAAACTTTGATTAAATTGAAAAACTATGCAAGAATGGAGGAAATTTATATTGATGTCACTTTCAATATAGGCCTTCTCTCTCTTATTCTCATGAATCTCTTCTCTAATCTTGGTTTACAAAGATATTACAGAAAATAAATGAAAGAAAAAACTGAACTTCAAATCCCAATTTAGATCTCTGAAAGTATTCTGAGATGTCTCTTTGCCCATGCCTCTGCTGAGGTATTTATAGAGGAAGCCGGGGTAGTGACTCATTATCAAAAAGTATATTCTCAGAATTTTGAACTTGAATTGTGAATATTCTGAGAATATCCTTTTCTTCTCTTGATTGAAAATTTAATTGAGTTGGGCTACAACTAACTGTCATATTGATGGCTGAATATGACTCACTAAATGACTGAAATGGAAATAGTAGTCAACAGAAGAGTTATAGCCCTTGATGTTTTCTTTCTAGAGCATATTGAATCATTAGATTTGCATTTCTATAACGAAAGTTATGATCAAATTACTGAAAGATGCTCAGTCTAAATCTGAATTTTTATTGAATTGTAGACTTTTGGAGTTTCCTTCTCTAACTCAATCTTGCCTGTTATCAAAGGGTATATTCTCACAATTTGGATTTAAACCCTAAATATACTGAGAATATCCTTTTTTTTCTTTACTTGGAGAATAATTTATTTCCAATCACAAATTTAGTAAGATTTTCCTTTCAATGTCCAAATATGATTGCCTCAAATGTCTGAGTTTATTGGGCTTATTGGGCTTGTTAGGCTCTTTTCCTATTTTTCTTCTTTTATAAAAGTCTGCACATCACTAAGTAAAAAGAGGTCAAATAGAATAGTTTTATTAAAAACAAATATGGGAATGTGAAAACAAATATGCAAAATTAATGATTAATCAACCCCCTTTCTAGATATTTTCATTAATAACATAAAAGTTAAAATAATCTATAGATAATTGTAGGTAGGTGACAAATTGTTTTTTGGGTAGATGCAAGAGGGGATGTTTGCACTCTTGGGCATAACAAAAGCGGCAGTCCCTGAGATGTGGTGTCCAGGGATGATGAGTGCTCCCTGAGATGTGGTGTCCAGGGATGATGAGTGCATGGACTGAGGCCTACAATCAGCTTGCGGTTGCTATCAAGCAAGCGATGGAGCCCACCTTCCTCCTCATAGAGAAAGACACAATAATTGTTGTGTGCCTTCTAGTTCTTTTTATACAAGTTCCTTGTTGTTTAAGATGGTGTTATATGATCATGCAGTAATAATAGATGGATTGCATGTAATTTGTCAGCTCTTGACTCTTGTCAATAGTTAATAATAGTAGCTTAAAGATGATTAACTTTTGTTAATTGAAATGTATTACTTGTGAAGTAAAAGGAGTTTATCATGGATTTTGTGAAGAGTGCTCAGCTGAAATTAGGAAATAAGTAGATGGGCCTAGAGGCCCAGGTACAGGTATACAAGGATTATAGGCCCTTCTCGTGTGGGCCTGGCTTGGGCCTACGTACATCTACCTCTATCTATTGTTCCCACTACGGATGATAATGGGTCGAGCCTAGCCTAAAGCGAGGACTAGGGTCAGTTGAATCAATCAGGGCCTAGGGTTGCAGTTGGAACCTGATTTAAAAGCCTAAATATTTTGGGGTCGGGACGTATTAGGCATGGTCAGACCCTGACTCATTACCATCCCTATTCCCTGCAGACTCTTTTTGAGGGGTATCTTTTTGTCTTTTTCCTTTTACCTTTTATATTTTTGAGTGAAAAGATAATCCAATTATACATTATGTTAATTTCACAATCCTCTACATTTTAAAAAAGAAAGAAAAATTCCATTAATGTTAATTCTTACCGTATAGGGATTAATTTTGTTTTGAAAAAAATGAGTCTTGTGTATGTCCTGAAGAACAGAAGTTTGACTAATTTCATATAATTTCTCAGAAAAGAAAACTAAAAGGTTACAAGTTATTGTTTTTGCAAACCCCGAGAGGTTGTTTTGTGGATCGGGTTGACGATTTGACTGCCAGCTGATGCTTATTAAGCACAGAGAGTAGCATCAGGGAGACCAAGGCTTGGGCCCAGTCGAAACCCTTCTGTTCCTTAAATCTGACACGCAGTTGACGGCAATAGTGTGGTGGTAAATTTATGGCTTGCAGAGTGTACCTTTCACTGGCGGTCTAAGAGGCTATTTATAGAGTTTATATCAAAGGGGTTTATCCCTTGGACAAGTTACAATAACTGTCATTCCTTCGTGAAGTAGACTTCTTAAGCAACAAGGATTTCTAGATCTTCTCACTGAGATAGAACTCTTTAAACTAGGTTTGCGGGCGCGACGCCTAACTTAGGTCCTAACATGGATGGGCCCGAGGTAGCCGAGCTTAAGCTGTTTGGCCCAAAGGTGGCTTTTAGGCCCACATAGTCATCACAATGTTGGCCCGGAGGCCTTTCATCCTAGTTTTGATGATGAGTAACTTATAAAGTTATAGTACTAATGATCTTATATTTATTAAGTTTAGAAATTCAAACAAGATCTTAGTCTGATTTAGCTTCAACAAAAAATTCGAAGTCAAGTTTTGAAGCTACCACATGTTGATTCAAGAGTTCGCGCTTCAAGATCGCATCTAGTACTCGAGATAGAGTTCTCGCTCTATGGATCGTGTTTGGATCCAGTCTACTTGGAGAAGAAGATCGACAAGAAGACTTATGTGTAGGTTTGTCTAGTTTAGATCTTGTGTAAGAATAGATTAGTTTGAATTGCTTATGTATATACACACACAAGTTTATTTATCACTTTCATGATAAATAGTTTTGGTTTCGATTTAATCATTTTTTAAAGTTTATGGTTACTTGGTTTACACAAAACTTATAGAATCAAGTTTTGAGTTTTGGTTATTATGTATATATTTTTTAAGTTTCGATATATCAAGTATACATCCTATGTTTTCATGAATAGATTCCATCAAAAGAAGTTTACATGGTTTATATGTATATTAAATTTCATCCATATACATTGATGATGTATATATGTTTAGAAAACTTATTTTGATGTAACTAATTCATGTGTTTAAGTTTTGTTTTTATCAAAACTTATATTTAATATTTATTGTCAAAAACAAGTTTATATTCATTTGCTATGTGTATTGGATTCTATCCATACACATTATGCTTCAAATATGTTCCAATAACTTGATTTTGTATTTATACAAATTAAGGAAAAATCGGATTTCTATTTAGAAGTTTGATTTTTGGAAAATACAGTTTTTGGTTTAAGCTTTAATTTCTTTACCTCAAATCGACCGACTAGAGAAGATTGTTCTCTGGTTTTGGATGCGCTTGACCGGACAATCGACCAGCAACCCTAATGGTCATAAAAATTACTGTTGGCCGATCAACCGGGCGATCGATCGATAGGCCAATTTGGCCTGGGTTCTGCCATTAACGACTAGTTTTTTTGTCTAGCTTATATAAAGGAGTTTTCTTGGACAGTTTTCAACAAGATTTTCAACAAGTTTTCAAGATCTATTTTGCCTACTTTCTGAAGAGTTTTTAAATAAGTTTTTGGTGCTAAAATTCTCTATCTATATTTAGTTTCAAAATTTTGGAAAATCAAAGTTGGGAAATCTAGTTTCTAGTTTTTATTTCTCTATTATTTCAAGAGTTTTCTCAAAAATTTCTTTTGTGTTTCTTTTTTAAAATCATTGTTCACTCACATACTTGAGCTATTCATTTCAAAATCTATCCTCCAAGATCTTATTTTGTTATAGGGTTTTGTTTGTGATCTTGTGTGATCTTTGTGATCACTTAGTTGTAATTTTCTCTTTACTTTGTGTTTAGCTTTGTGCCTACCCTCTTGTGTAGAGGTGTGAGAGTTAGAGTTGTGTACTCCGAGTTTGTAAGTTGTAATTCTTTTGTGGAAGATTCTATAGTGGATAGTTGAAATCCTTCTGTGTGAAGACGGGGACGTAGAGCGGTGGCTCGATCCTCGAAACATATCTTAGTGTTTGCATTTTGATCTTTTCTCTCAACTCTCTACTCTTTATATCTTGTATTGCTATATTTACTCATATCTATTCATGCTTGATATTGTTTGTGTGCTCACACTTATATTGAACCAAGAGAGCTATTGAGGCACCTCAAGTCTTAATTTATAGGAATTGTGAGGAGAAGTTCAAGAGCCCTTCACGGAGAATTCAACTTCACTCTTGATTATACATTGTGTGTATTAGCATTTAGTTTTAACTCTATATTATTTTTCACTAGATTAGCACTACACCTATTCACCCTCCTCTAGGTGTACTTTCAATGGTATCAGAGCTAGCGCTCCTGATATTCTGTTTAACCACCTAAAAGTGTGATCCTTTTATTGCTAATCTAGTTATTTGCTTTGCACACTTATTTGTTTGCACTCATAGATTATCTTACTCCACCCATGTATGATTCATTAGCATTGATATATGGAAGTTTAATATGAGTGCATATTTAAAAACCTTAGGATTGCATGTTAAGCTTGCCACTACTAAGAAATCATATGTTGATAATGGCAAGTACTTAGTGTTGGCCCAATGGCCTTCCACTCTAGTTTGATGATGATCAACACTCATGTAGTTATGTATACTAATATTCTTGTGTTTCTAAGTTTCAGATCATTAGCAGGATATTAGTTTTGGTGATTAGCTTCAACAAAGTGTTTGGAAGCTTATCATGGTGATTCCGGTGCCAAAGCTTAAAGATCATACCCTTTGCACTCGGTGGATCGCGTTTGGAGCAAGTCTACTTGAAGATGGAGTTCCTCAAGGAAGACTTAGGTATCCTAGTGTAGTTAGTTTAGTTTATGTGTTTAGATCCATTTGTAAAGCTTAGTTTAGTTGGTATGCTCAAGTGCACAAAACACACACGTTTCATGTTTTGATATTTGGTTTTCATGAATAATAGATCAAAACAAGTTTACATATGTTATATGTATAGTAGATGTTTTCTATTTATACATACATGCTTTAACTTGGTAAACAAACTTATTTTGACTACCCTATTCATGTGTTGGAAAAATCAAGTTTGATAAAAATACAAAGTTTATTTTTGATAAAATTTGCAAGACTCAAAAATGAATTGATATAATTGATATATTGTCTTGAAATTTTTATCACATGTTTATGTTTCAACACAAAATGATAAAACAATTTTTATGGTATTTTTAAAAGAGATAAAAGATTTTTAGAAAATATTCTTCCCAAAATTTCTGACCTTGATTTTGTGCTGACAGGCTGGTCGGCCGACCGGGACGGTCGACCGCACCAAGGGCCGGTCGACCGATCCGGTCGACCGACGTGCACAGACGTGCACGTCTGTTAGGCACAGTGAACGGTCGACCGGGCCGGTCGACCGGGCCTGAGAGCTCTGCTCTCGGTTTATTTCGGTCGACCGGACCGGTCGACCGATGTTGCCCAACGGTCACATTTTTGACCGTTGGCGGTCGACCGGGCCGGTCGACCGGCAGTTGGTCAGACTGCCACATCAGCCTAACGGCTAGTTTTTCCTAGGGGCTATATATACCCCATTTCTCCATTGTTTTGGCTAAGATTTTTAGAGCTAAAAATTTCAGACTTTCTCTAGTGTTTAAAAGAGTTTTTAAAAGGGTTTTAAGCCAAAAAGATCTTATCTTATTTGTTTTTGGGTTTTGGAAAATCAAAGAAAGCTAGGGTTTTGGGATTTTGATTTGGTATTTCATTTTCTATCATATACAAGAGATTTCCCAAGTAGTTTTTCTTTGTTGCTTGTTTCCAAAAACACTTTGTTTCCACACTTGAGCTATCTTCTATCCTAAACTATTAGGATCTTGTTTTTGTGGAAAAAGATAAGAGAAAAAGAAAGAGAAGTGTTTGAGGTTGTTTGTTGTAAACCTTATTGTTGTAAACACCCTTATACTTGTGAATCCCTCTTCGGTAGAGGTGATCGGGTGATTGTGTTTGGTTGTGAGCCTCTTCGGTAGAGGTGTGTGGATTGGTTGTTGTATTGGCTACGGGCCTTACCCCTCGGTGTGAGGTGGTTGTTTGAGAGAGGAGTTTGGTACTCCTAGAGTTGTAAGAAATCCTCTTTGGTAGAGGTTCCCTCGGTGGGAGTTGAGATAGTGGAAATCCTACACGGTGGTGTAGGCGGGGATGTAGAGCAAGGTGCTCGAACCTCGAAACAAATCTTGGTGTTTGCGTATTGATCCATTGTCTCTCTAACTCTCTCTTATTATTGTGCAAAGCATCATACTCATCATCATATCATACTTGCTTGTGTTGAGCATTGATTCATTCATATCTTATACATTGCTTGTGTTGCCTTGCATCTTTTATATTGCAATTCATTCTTATATGCTTGGCTTGATTGTGTGTATTTCATATTGCTTGGATTGCTTGTGTGTGTGTGCCTAACTTATACTCATCCAACAAGAGCTTCACATAGCGCCTCAACCCATTTTAAGGGGAATCAAGGGGAGTTACTCCAGAGCCTCGCAAGGGGAATTCGGCTACACTTGTTGTATTGTATTAGTTTGTGCATAATTTGCATTAGCTTCCGCATTTAGCGCACTTAGTTTGCATTTAGTTTCTTAGATTAGCACTAACACCTATTCACCCCCCCTCTAGGTGTTTTTCAATTGGTATCAGAGCTAGTGCTCCTGATACTTAGGCTTAACATCCTAGGAGTGATCCATTTGCTTGCTAATCTCATTTGCATTTACTTGTTTGCACACATTTAGTTTATACCATGGACTTCATGACCCCTCCTAGCTTTGACCCTTCCAACATTGATGTTTGGAAGTATAGGATGTCCATGTACCTAAAGACCCTAGGTTTGCATGTCTTCCTTGCCGCCACCAAGAGATGTTACCTTGGTGATGGTAATCATATATGGCCAATGCACAAGCCCTAGAGGCCATTAGAAGCACTTTACCTAAAGACTATCTTTTATGTGTTTCTAATCTTGATTCCGCTTTTGCAGTGTAGAACAAGTTGACAACCACCACCACCTCCAAGCTTAAATTGCCAATCCAAGAAGAGGAATCTAGTGGAGAATCCAACTCTCAATGCTTCATGGTCCAAGGGAATGACTCCCTTGAGGTACACTCGGAAACTCCATTAGATAGTGATGATGATGCTAGTTCCCCTAGTAATGATATTGTTGATCCCCATGCTCTAAATGAAGAACTTTCAATAGTATGTGAAAAGTTAATTGAAAAATATAAGATTTTGAAAAAGAAAAGTCTAGATATTGAAAAAGAAAATAAAAGTTTGCATGCTAGACTTGATTGTGTTTTGCAAGAGAAGGTTGAGGTCTATAATGAAAGGGATTCATTGAGATCTCAATTAGAACTTGCACTTAAAGAAAATGAATTTTTAAAATCTAAAAATGATTGCCATGCTATTTTGAAGAAAAATGAAAATTGTCTTCAAAAGTAGATTTTGTGTTAAAAGAAAATGATTCTTTGAAAATTAAGATTGCTTCAATTTCTAAAGATTTGGATGCATGTTTAAAGAAAAATGAATTTTACAAAAAAGATGGATGCACATGTTTGCCATGCTAGTGTAGCCTCTTCATCTAGTCTACCTAATGCATGTACCTCTTCATCTAAGATTAATGATGATATTTGCATGTTAAAGAAGAAGGTAGATTGTTTGGGCTCCACTATGAGCCAATGTGCCTTGAACCACACTCGGTTGGAAACCTTGGTTCGAAAGAAACAAGTTCCATCCTTTATGCATGCACACCCATCACGGCATACACATGCTCCTCACGGACACACTCCTCACATGTATGCTCATGTGTACACATGTACACATTGTGGCCGAAAGGGCCATCTTGCTAAATTTTGGTATGATAGATTAAATGTTTCAAATTTAGCAAAGAAATTTGTTTGGGTTAGAGAAGGGACTAACCCCCATGGACCCAATAAGATGTGGGTACCAAAGACCACCCCTCCTTTATTTGATGTAGGTGTGGGCTCTCACATGACGTGAGAGTAATGTCACCTTGGAGTGGATGCGTTCCGGACTTAAAAGAAATCAAATGGATGCATCACTTTCAAGGGAAGGTTGGTGGAGAGGACCACCATGTTTTGGAGACTAGGAGAGTTGCTTTTTCGGTTTTGGTAACAATCCTTTACTCCCATTTATTATTTACATGTTTTCATAATTAAAATTTATAGCATGTTTTGATGTTTTATAGCATGTTTGATGTCTATGGATTCGTATGTTCATTCTATGTTTATTAGATCCTTGACATACATGTATAGTATTTGAGACACACATGCTTATTTGATTCACATTTAGTGTTCTCACCGTTTGTTTAGCTATAATGTACATCATGAATCTATTGCATGTGAATTTACATAGTAATCATGTTTAGTTTTATCATGATGTTCTTTTGTCATGTTTTGATGCTTCATGTGGTAATATCATGTTTGAATGTAGATTTTATTAAAACTTGTATTATACATGTACATATAGTGAACTACATTTGTTTATATGTAATTGACCTTCATGCTCATTTGTATCCACTATATGCACACGTATAAGCTTGTTTTGATGATTCATTCATTTACACTTGTTATACCTATTTGCATGTATATGTAGCTTAAAATTCAAATAAAAGAATTTGATGAATTTTGTATGTGTTTTAGTTAGAAATATGGTATTCGTGTTTGTTTTGATGCTCAATGACTTGATTACATGTTTAAGTGTTAGTTTTCATTAAGACTAGTTATATACTTGTACATAGAGTGGGCTACAAATAAATCTATATATAGTTGAACTTGATTGCTTATTTGAACCCATTAGATGTGTTAGTATAGTCTAGTTTTGATGATTCATACATTTCAAACTTGTATTCCATTTTTGGATTATTTTATGATTGTGTATTTCACTTCATGTATATGTTTGTATTGCCCAACTTTAAGATATACATGTATACCCCTTGAGTCATTTGCCTTTCATGCAAATCTATATTATGGACTCAAAGTGTGTTTAAGGAATATGTATGTATACTTCTTGTGTTGACAAATCATACATATACCTTGAAATGAAAATTGCTTTGATGAAAATTTAGCCTTACATGTTTTCATGTTTATGTGTCAATATTTAACTTCATGTATATGTCCATCTTATCCAAACTATTGACTATACATGAGTATCCTTTTTGAGCCACGTGCCTTAATGCATATATCTTGTGGACTCTTTATGTTTTGGATATGTATGTATACTTTAGTTTGTATTAGACATACATATGCCTTGAAGATTAAATAAGTAGTTTTATATGACTTTTCATGTTTTTGATGGAATTATGTTTTAAGGAATAATTGAGCTTAATGAAATATTTTTCATGATTATGATCTTCACATACTATTTGTACACTCATATCTATTGCTCATGTTTTGTTTCTCATGAGTTATGCTTTATTGGTTAGAGTGATGATTATCATGTGAATTTCATTTTTATTTTATTCCTTGCTTGAAGGATTTCGCACTAGTTAACAAATTTTTCCATTTAACTAGTTGCGGTATTCTTCATATGGTAGAGATTTCAAACAAAACTATATTTTCAAATCTATTTTGAAAACCCTACCTTCCAAGGGCGGTAGGATGGGAGATCATGTTCATGTATGCCCTAAATTGAAAATCTTTAAAACTTGAATTATGATTGGGTGGTAGATAATATGATGTATACACTTGAACTTATTGTTATGTCAATTGGTATCATTGAACTCTTTCAATTGGTATCATTTTGATCTTCTTGTATACTCATATATGTTTTGTATGTATGTATGCTTTAAATTCCAAGTATATCAATTTTATTGGTATCTATCTTTCATACATATATATGTTTGTGTTTATGCTAGTGCTTGAGTTTCAATTTTGTTTAAATTGATTACTTTTAAATTGTTATCAAGACTATGCATGACTTTAGTTTGTATTTCATAAAGGGGGAGAAAATTTGATTTTGTATTTTAATTGGTATTTGTACTCCCACACTTTATGATTAAAAGTTGTTATTTTAAACATATGATATCAACATCAAATTTGTTTATATGTTTTAAAATGAACAATTCTTAAAATTGGTATCAATGTTTCTATGTAAAATCTTTTCAATTGGTAAAATATTTACAATTGGTATCATATTTAAGAAATTCAAAATTTGTTTTGGTATCAAGATGCTTCATTGACATATTTTCTATTGATATCCAAATTGATAGTCACCCCTTATTGACTTTGTTTTTTGTTTTAGATAAAAAGGGGGAGAACATTGTATTTTATTGTTTTGTTTGACATAAAGGGGAAGTAAGATTTTTACCCCTAGTTTTATTTATAGTTTTGATTACCCTTTGTTGATGATTGACAAAAAGGGGGAGAAGTATTTGAGGTTTTATATGCATGCTTATGTTTATGCATACATTATGTTTTAATATCAAGAATATTTAGTTTAATTGATTTATAGAGTTTGCTTTGTAATTGGTATCTAGAACTTATTTTGTTTTGAATATCCATTTGATATCTAGAACCATTTCATGTTTAATTTTCATTGCATATGTTATTGTTTATTCCTATGCATGAGTTAAGGGGGAGCTTCCTTGAAGCTTATCTTTAATCCATGCATATATAACTCCATGAGTTTTGTCATCATCAAAAAGGGGGAGATTGTTGGCCCAATGGCCTTCCACTCTAGTTTTGATGATGATCAACACTCATGTAGTTATGTTTACTAATATTCTTGTGTTTCTAAGTTTCAGATCATTAGCAGGATATTAGTTTGGTGATTAGCTTCAACAAAGTGTTTGGAAGCTTATCATGGTGATTCCGGTGCCAAAGCTTAAAGATCATACCCTTTGCACTCGGTGGATCGTGTTTGGGAGCAAGTCTACTTGAAGATGGAGTTCCTCAAGGAAGACTTAGGTATCCTAGTGTAGTTAGTTTAGTTTATGTGTTTAGATCCATTTGTAAAGCTTAGTTTAGTTGGTATGCTCAAGTGCACAAAACACACACGTTTCATGTTTTGATATTTGGTTTTCATGAATAATAGATCAAAACAAGTTTACATATGTTATATGTATAGTAGATGTTTTCTATTTATACATACATGCTTTAACTTGGTAAACAAACTTATTTTGACTACCCTATTCATGTGTTGGAAAAATCAAGTTTGATAAAAATACAAAGTTTTGTTTTTGATAAAATTTGCAAGACTCAAAAATGAATTGATATGATTGATATATTGTCTTGAAATTTTTATCACATGTTTATGTTTCAACACAAAATGATAAAACAATTTTTATGGTATTTTTAAAGAGATAAAAGATTTTTAGAAAATATTCTTCCCAAAATTTCTGACCTTGATTTTGTGCTGACAAGCTGGTCGGCCGACCGGGACGGTCGACCGTACCAAGGGCCGGTCGACCGATCCGGTCGACCGACGTGCACAGACGTGCACGTCTGTTAGGCACAGTGAACGGTCGACCGGGCCGGTCGACCGGGCCTGAGAGCTCTGCTCTCGGTTTATTTCGGTCGACCGGACCGGTCGACCGATGTTGCCCAACGGTCACATTTTTTACCGTTGGCGGTCGACCGGGCCGGTCGACCGGCAGTTGGTCAGACTGCCACATCAGCCTAACGGCTAGTTTTCCTAGGGGCTATATATACCCCATTTCTCCATTGTTTTGGCTAAGATTTTTAGAGCTAAAAATTCCAGACTTTCTCTAGTGTTTAAAAGAGTTTTTAAAAGGGTTTTAAGCCAAAAAGATTTTATCTTATTTGTTTTTGGGTTTTTGGAAAATCAAAGAAAGCTAGGGTTTTGGGATTTTGATTTGGTATTTCATTTTCTATCATATACAAGAGATTTTCCAAGTAGTTTTTCTTTGTTGCTTGTTTCCAAAAACACTTTGTTTCCACACTTGAGCTATCTTCTATCCTAAACTATTAGGATCTTGTTTTTGTGGAAAAAGATAAGAGAAAAAGAAAGAGAAGTGTTTGAGGTTGTTTGTTGTAAACCTCATTGTTGTAAACACCCTTATACTTGTGAATCCCTCTTCGGTAGAGGTGATCGGGTGATTGTGTTTGGTTGTGAGCCTCTTCGGTAGAGGTGTGTGGATTGGTTGTTGTATTGGCTACGGGCCTTACCCCTCGGTGTGAGGTGGTTGTTTGAGAGAGGAGTTTGGTACTCCTAGAGTTGTAAGAAATCCTCTTTGGTAGAGGTTCCCTCGGTGGGAGTTGAGATAGTGGAAATCCTACACGGTGGTGTAGGCGGGGATGTAGAGCAAGGTGCTCGAACCTCGAAACAAATCTTGGTGTTTGCGTATTAATCCATTGTCTCTCTAACTCTCTCTCTTATTATTGTGCAAAGCATCATACTCATCATCATATCATACTTGCTTGTGTTGAGCATTGATTCATTCATATCTTATACATTGCTTGTGTTGCCTTGCATCTTTTATATTGCAATTCATTCTTATATGCTTGGCTTGATTGTGTGTATTTCATATTGCTTGGATTGCTTGTGTGTGTGTGCCTAACTTATACTCATCCAACAAGAGCTTCACATAGCGCCTCAACCCATTTTAAGGGGAATCAAGGGGAGTTAGTCCAGAGCCTCGCAAGGGGAATTCGGCTACACTTGTTGTATTGTATTAGTTTGTGCATAATTTGCATTAGCTTCCGCATTTAGCGCACTTAGTTTGCATTTAGTTTCTTAGATTAGCACTAACACCTATTCACCCCCCCTCTAGGTGTTTTTCACTTAGAGGCTGATGCACAAACCATGGATGCACTAAAGCACACGCTTAGCAAAGAACATATTTCTTTGATTTCTCATTGTGATTCTGCGTTTATAGTGTGGAACACTTTAATCTCTTACAAGGAACAAGCTTCACACGATGTTGAGAAAGAACCTATTGGAGACGCGTCCAAAAAAGCGTGCTACTTGGTCTAAGGGAATGACTCCCTTGAGATAACTTCGGATACTCATCTAGATGATTGTGCTAACTCTTCCAATAATGATAATGTTATGAATGTACATGTATTAAATGAAAAGCTTTTAATATTTTGTGAAAACTTGCTTTCAAAATACAAAGCTTTGAAAACAAAAGTTTTGATTTAAAGAAGTAAAACGAGATGTTATTTTCAAAGCTCAATTTGATTTTGAAAGAGAAAGTTGAGATTTCAAGTGAAAGGTTCATTGAAAACTCAACTTGATCTTGTTTTAAAGGAAAATGAGATTGTGAAAAACAAAAATGATTTTGATGTCGTTTTGAAGAAGAACGATGTTCTGTCTTCTAGACTTGATTCTATTTTAAAAGAAAATGATTCATTGAAAAACAAGAATATTTTGATTTTCAAGGAATTGAAATGTTTTTCTATTAAAAAAGTTTCCTTGAAAAATGATCTTGATTCTGTTTGCCATGCTTCAATTGATTTATTTTCTTGTGATAAAAATGTTGTTTCTCTTGCATGCTTTACTTCTCTTCAAGTATTATAATGATATTTGTATTTTAAAGAAGAATGTAGATTGTTTGGGCTCCATTTTGAGCCAATATGCCATGAACCACATAAGATTGGAATCATGTTTCGCAAGAAACATGCTCCACATTTGCATGCACACCCTTCACGGTATACACATGCTCATCATACTTACACACATGATTTTATGTATGCTAGAGTGCACACACATACACATTGTGATCGTACAGGCTATCTTGCAAAATTTTGTTATGATAGAATAAATGTTTAAATTTTGCAAGTAAAAATGTTTGGGTTAGGAGAGGTGCTAAACCTGGAGGACCCAAGAAAGTTTGAGTACCAAAAACCACTCCTATTTCTTTTAATGTAGGTGTGAGCTCTCACAAAATGTGAAAGTATTGGTGCCTTGGTGTTGAATGCATTTGAGCTTGATGGATACTACATTGGATGCATCGCTATCAAGAAAGTTTTGGTGGGAGGACCACCATGCTTTGGAGATATAGAGACTAGTTCATTCAGTTTGGGTAACTATCTCTATCCTCCTTACTTTGTTTATATTTATATGCTTTCATGTTTTTAGATTGATGATTTTTAGCATAGTTTAGTTTTCATGCTCATTATGTTTAAATGCAATGTCTATTAGACATGTAATATACATAGGTGACTTGTAATATACATAGATAGTTTTAGAGATACACCTATGTTTATATGAATTCACATCTTTTGTGTTCTCACTATAATTTAGCTATGTATGCATATCCTTATTGTAATGGCACTTACATTTACACTTATGATTATATTAGTTTATCTTCTATATTTGATGTTTTGTACGTATCATGTTTTGATTACACACTTAGATGTAATTTTTATTAAAACTTGTGTTTATACTTATACAATTAGTGGGGTATACTTGATTCTTATGTTTAGATGCTTTATTGTTCTTATGTACTCATTACATGTACTTGTATGACCTACTTTTGATGATTCTTACATTTACACTTGTATTCATTATTTGTTTTTATATCACATCCTTGACATGCTTTGTTTTCATAAAAATGTGTTTATCTTCATATATATATAAATTTTGCCAAAACTACTTGTTATACATGTTCTATTCTTGAGTAAGTTGCTTTATATGTCATGTACTCTATTGTGAACTCAATTCATGTTTGGGATAAATATGTATGCTTTAGTTTTGACAAAACATACATATGCCTTGAAGATTGTTTAGTATTTGATGATAATAGAATTTTTTATGATTTATGGTTTCATGTTTATGAAAAGAGTTTCATATGGTTTTGATGATATGGAGCTTCACTGTCTTATATTGTGCACTCTATATCTTTTGTTTACTAATGATTTGGATTCATGAGCCTATAAGTGCTTTATAGATTTTTGAGTGTCAATTCTTGTGTAATTATCATATTTCATGAGTATATATGATTTGTTCCTTACTTGAAAGATTTTGTACTAAATTTCAAAATTACTTTAAATTAGTTCTTTATTCTTTAATGGTAGTGTTTTCAATATATGCTAAACTATTTTCAAAATAATTATTTTTCAAAACTTCTACCTTATAATGGCGGTTGGTTGGGCGATTATGCCTTGTGTGCCTTTAATGAATATTTCTTTAATTTGTGCATGACAGGGCGGATGTTTTGAGTTATACATGATTCTTGTGATATTTCATTTTTATATACTCATATTTCTTATATATATATGCATCATTTTTCAATTAGAATTTAAATTGATCATATATATATATATATATATATATGATTTCTTGTGCCAAGATTAACAATGTTTATACATATATGTTTTATAGCACAAATTATTTTATGCTAAACTTGATTTAGTACTAAATGTTAATTGGTATTTTTTAAACGCTTATGCATTGATTTTGTTGGTATTTCAAAAAAAGGGAGAAAAAATTTTGATTTTATTTTCAATCAGTATCTTACTGCCACTCTTTTGAGAAAAATATTTTATTTTAAAAAATGCTTATATTTTCTATATTGGTATCAATTGTTTGCAATTGGTATCTATATTGTAAAATGGTTTAAAATTTAAAAGGATTGATATCATGGATTATTTATTTTCAATGGTATAGTTTCTATATGATATCCATATTATTTTTCAATTGGTATAATTTTATATGACATCCATGATTGTTTTTCAATTGATATATTTTTTTGGTATCAAAATTTGTTTTAATTGATTTTCAAAATTTGCTTTGATATGTATTGCTTATATGCAATGGGAGCTTAATATCTCCTCTATTTATAGATTCATAATGAGTGCAGTATATAAAGAAGAGCTTGACCTCTTTTTTTTTTGTGGTACACGTGTGTACGGGAAGCTTAACATCTCCATCTATATATTGTATATTATGCTTATATGGGTTGGGGTTTAGTCATATCTTTCTTCATATAATGCATATATGCAGAGGGAGCTAATTTTATAGTCTCTCCTCTTCATAGATTTATATCGCATATGCATTTACCTTATTTTTCTTTACCCCTTTATTGATAAATTGCCAAAAAAGAGGAAAGAAATTTAGAGTGAGTTTATATATGCATGTTATGTTTGAGTTTATGCATACATATCTATGTTTGATGTTTAATTATGAGCTTTATTGAATATCTTCATTTTTTATGCTATGCATGAGTTAAGTGGGAGCTTCTATGAAGTTTATTTTAAATTCATGCATATATAACCTCATAAGTTTTGTCATCATCAAAAAGGAGGAGATTGTTGGCCCGGAGGCCTTTCACTCTAGTTTTGATGATGACTAACATATGAAGTTATAGTACTAATAACCTTGTGTTTATTAAGTTTCAAGTATTCAATCAACATCATAGTCGGTATTTAGCTTCAACAAAAGATTCGAAGTCAAGTTTTGAAGCTATCACATGTTCATTCAAGAGCTTGCGCTTCAAGATCGCATCTAGTACTCGAGATGGAGCCCTCGCTTTATGGATCGTGTTTTTGATCAAGTCTACTTGGAGAAGAAGATCAACAAGAAGACTTGTGTCTAGATTTGTTTAGTTTAGATATTGTGTAATAATAGATTAGTTTTGAATTGCTTAAGTATATACACACATAAGTTTATTTATCGCTTTCATGATAAATAGTTTTGATTTGGTTTAACCGTTTTATTTTTTAAAAGTTTATGTTTACTTGGTTTACATGATTGAGGCTTTACCTGCACAAAAAAATATAGAATTGCAGAACTTAAGAATAAAGAGTGCAAGGTGCTCAATACTACCACGATAGCAAGTGGCTATGGGGGTCGTGATCCACTAGGAGGGACTAGCGATGGAAGCTTTTTAGCAAGTTCTCTTTTAAGTTACAATCAATAGTTAAAGATCTTCTTTTAGTTCTTTAAAAGAAAAGAAAAATAGGTTAAAGTTAAGTTAATAAGAAAGTGATAGATTGAGAAGGCGGAGAAAATAGAAAATGATTTATACAAAGAAATTAAAAAGAGTGAATAAAAGAGTTGGGAGATTGTGGTGTTGGTGATCTAAACTAAAAGTTAAAAGAAAAGAAAGAAAACCTAAAAGAAAAACTTACCTCCTCTGGTTGATGACTTACCTGGAAACCTTGCATATTTTACCTTCCTTTGGAGGCGATCAACGCATAACCCATAAGATCGAGCTCAGTCCTCATTCGTATTAAATCATCAAGACGAACAGAATGAAATGATACGAAATCTTAAGGATGAGAACATCATCATGAAATATCGATGACACTCACACAAACATGGCTATACAGATGCTTCTAGATTCACTTGGACATTCATCAAAACCAGAAGAGAAAAAGTAGAAAAAAGTACAAATATTTCCTAACTCTCTGTTTCTGTCTGACATGAAAATTAGTCGACTTACCCTATATCTATAGTCGACTAACACATTACCTAGTCGACTAACAGTGTCAATATAGTCGACTACATTCAGTTTTCCAGAAACCAAATATCTGTATCAGTCAAAACATAGTCGACTAACCCTTGTTGTAGTCGACTAATCAGTGGAAATTTTGTTCTGCTAGTCGACTAGTCTCTTGTTCAAGTCGACTAATAACAGTTGTTAACTGTTGTGCAGTTGGTGAATTCTGGTGCGTTTTCTTGTCCCCAAGCCAACCGCTTGAGATTTTCCTTTCCTGATTTGTGTACACCCACAACCAATGCCTTGTACACCACTTGACAAACGCCCTTTGCCAAATGTGCACAACTCCTCTTTACACCAAGAGAACAAACGCCTTGTATAATTTTCTTCTACTCCAAGAAGACGCCCTTGTACAATGATCTTATTTGAAAAAGTAGCTATGTCTTGCATCTGAAAATTGACATATATGACATATGTGCTGTGACAAGCAAAATTGACATATGATGTTATGGATATTGACATATGGAAATGCAGGGAAACTTAACACTTTCTGCAGGGGCAAACAAGAAGACTTGATTATAATATATATATATATATCATCTATATATCATAACCTATTTACTGCAGGGGGAGTTTTGCTGCAGGGGGAGTTATCACAAGTTGTCATCATCAAAAAGGGGGAGAATGTTGAAGCCTACCAAATTGAGAATGTTGAAGCCTACAAAGTTGAACAATTTTGATGATGGACAAGTGATGATGGACAAGCATTTATGATTACTCAACCTCACTTGAAGCCAGTTGAAGCTTATGGGAATTATTGGATATTTTGTGTAAATTTTAGATATCTGTGAAAAGCCTTGAACACACACACAAAATACCTATATTAATCGACTTGACCTTATAGTATAGTCGACTACCCCTTCTATAGTCGACTTGCCAAAAATCCCTAGTCGACTAGATCCTGCTAAAACAATTGACCAAGTCTCTGTTTGTTGTCTGTCAGGAAAGTTAGTCGACTTGACCCCATTGTATAGTCGACTAACAGATACCCTAGTCGACTATCGATTTTCCCAAGTCGACTAATAACCTATACAAATATTTCCTAACTCTCTGTTTCTGTCTGACATGAAAATTAGTCGACTTACCCTATATCTATAGTCGACTAACACATTACCTAGTCGACTAACAGTGTCAATATAGTCGACTACATTCAGTTTTCCAGAAACCAAATATCTGTATCAGTCAAAACATAGTCGACTAACCCCTTATTGTAGTCGACTAATCAGTGAAAATTTTGTTCTGCTAGTCGACTAGTCTCTTGTTCAAGTCGACTAATAACAGTTGTTAACTGCTGTGCAGTTGGTGAATTCTGGTGCGTTTTTCAACGTTTCAAAATTTGAATTTGGCCTGATAACTACCCTAACTTACTATGGATTTCACCTATAAATAGGGGTATTGTCCTAGGGTCAAAACACCAATTCAAATCCAAAGTTTTCAGCCTTAAACTCTGTCTAAAAAATTCTGTTTTCTGAAAACTTGTTCTCTTTCAGTTTTCTTCACCAGGGTTTCGAAGTGGAAAAACTGAAATCAGAACACAGTTTTGTACAGTATTAGTCGACTTGCAGGTTCGTATCAGTCGACTAATAAATAGATTAGTCGACTAGTCAGTTACTATAGTCGACTAATTTGTAAAAATCAGAAAACGAAGTCTCTGTTTGTGCACATTAGTCGACTGGGTTACTGCAGGTCGACTAGATCTTCTATAAGTCGACTAATAAGAAATAGTAAGTCGACTAATGAAGTAAAAAATGCCTTTGAAAAATTCTTTAAAAAAAATTTTAAAAATCTGAAAAATTGCAAATACCCAAATCTCCTCGAAATTTTATAAAAGTATCTTCTTTCAGAGGCTTTGTGAATATATCTGCAATTTGATTATCAGTTGATATAAAAGTTAAAGAAATATCACCTTTTAAAGCATGATCACGTAAAAAATGATGTCTAATATCAATATGTTTGGTACGTGAATGATGAACAGGATTTTTAGATAAATTAATAGCACTGGTATTATCACACATAATAGGTGAGTTTGTGATAGTTATGCCATAATCAAGTAAGGTTTGTTTCATCCATATAATTTGTGCACATGCAACACTAGCAGCAATATATTCTGCCTCGGTTGTGGATAATGATACAGAATTTTGCTTTTTACTGAACCATGATACTAGTGAATGTCCCAAAAAGTGACAAGTACCACTAGTACTCTTCCGATCAGATTTACATCCAGCAAAATCAGCATCACTATACGATAGTAAATCAATTGTGCATGATTTTGGATAAAATAAACCATAATTGATTGTGTTATTTAAATATCTAAAAATTCTTTTCACTGCTTTAAGATGTGATTCCGTAGGATTTGACTGATATCTAGCACATAAGCATACACTGAACATAATATCAGGTCTACTTGAAGTAATGTATAGTAAAGAACCAATCATACCTCTATAGAGTTTCTGATCAACATTCTTACCATTTTCATCTTTGTCTAAAAATGTCGTCAGAATTTTCCATGCCAAATCTTTTTAGAAGTTCTTTTGCATACTTGCACTGGGAAATGAAGATTCCATCCTTCATTTGCTTTATTTGCAGACCGAGAAAGTAAGTAAGTTCGCCCATGTGGCTCATCTCAAATTCACTCTGCATGGTCTTAGAAAATTCTTGACAAAGATTATCGTTAGTAGAACCAAATAAAATATCATCAACATATATCTGAATGATTAAGATATCTTTATTAACATGTTTAATAAAAAGAGTTGTATCTGCTCTTCCCATCTTAAAATCAGAATTTAAAAGAAAACTTTTTAATCTATCATACCAAGCACGGGGTGCTTGTTTTAAACCATATAAAGCTTTCTTAAGTTTAAAAACATGGTTTGAAAATTTTTCATGTTCAAAACCTAGAGGTTTTTCAACATAAACAGTTTCCTTAATAATTCCATTTAAAAAGGCACTTTTAACATCCATTTGATAAAGTTTGAAATTCATATAGCAAGAAAAAGCAAGTAAAATACGAATAGATTCAAGCCTAGCTACTGGTGCATAAGTTTCATCAAAATCAATACCTTCTTCTTGATTGTATCCTTGTGCTACTAACCTTGCTTTGTTCTTAATGACTTCACCTGATTCATCGAGTTTGTTCTTAAAGACCCATCTGGTACCGATGACTGGATGATCAGTAGGACGTTGTACAAGATCCCAAACATCATTTCTGACAAATTGGTTCAACTCTTCTTGCATGGCAATGGTTCAAAAATCATCCGCACATGCTTCTTTAATATTCTTTGGTTCAATGAGTGATATGAAGGCAATTTGTGTTATGTAGTTCAACTTGGATCTCGTCGAACGCCTTGATTTATATCTCCAATAACCAAATCACGTGGATGATTTCTTACTTCAACATATGCTTTCGGTAACTCGGTAGAAGTCTCATCATCCTTAGAAATGTTAGTATCAACAGAAGATATAACAATATTATCAATAGGAGTATCTATAATATGATCATCATCATGTGGATAAGTATTAGAAATAGGCTTAGTCAAGGATTCATCAAATTTAACATGTAATGATTCTTCAATAGTAAATGTTTTCTTATTAAATATTCTATATGCTTTACTTTGAGTAGAGTATCCAACAAAAATACCTTCATTGGATCTAGCATCAAATTTATCTAAAGCATCTTTTGTATTTAAGATAAAGCATTTACATCCAAAAATCTTAAAGTAAGAAACTTTTGGAATCCTGTTATAAAACAATTCATAAGATGTTTTGTTTAAAAAAGGTCGAATAAGCACACGATTTAAAACATAATATGCAGTAGCAATAGCCTCAGCCCAAAAATATTTTGGTAAATTACTGTCCATAAGCATAGTTCTAGCACATTCTTGCAAAGTCCTATTCTTTCTCTCTACAACACCATTTTGAGGAGATGCTCTAGGAAATGCAAAATTATGTGTAATACCATACTTATCACAGAAATTTGAAAAAGATTCATTCTCAAATTCTCCTCCATGATCACTTCGAATAGTGACTATGTTTAGAGACTTTTGATTTTGAATTCTTTTACAAAAACTTGCAAATTCATCAAAAGTATCATTTTTATTTTTTAGAAAAATGACCCATGAAAAACGTGAATAATCATCAACAATAACAAAAACATATCTACTCTTGTTTAAAGAAGAAACACGAGTAGGACCAAATAAATCCAAATGCAACAATTCCAAAGGTCTATTAGTAGAAACTAAATCTTTAGATTTAAAAGATGATTTAACTTGTTTTCCTAATTGACAAGAATCACAAAAATAATCCTTTTTAAAGGCAATTTTGGAAGACCTTTAACTAAATCATATTTAGAAATCTTAGAAATAGTTTTCATATTCAAATGACCAAATCTTTTATGCCATAAAAAATAGTCATTATTAGAAGCAAGTAAACATAAGTCATCATTAGATGATATGCAAGATATAGATAATTCATAAATGTTATTGTTACGAAAACCTTTGAATAAAATATCTTTCATGTTAGTATCATAAATAAGACATGCATCTTTTTCGAAAACAATTTTATAACCCTTATCACATAATTGACTAATACTTAATAGATTGTGTTTTAAACCTCTTACCAAAAGAACATTTTCAATAAGGGATTTTGAAATGTTACCAACTATGCCGGTACCAATAACCTTTCCTTTGTTATTGTCTCCAAATATCACTGTACCTCCCTTTTTGATTTGAACGGAAGATAGTAGTTGAATGTGTCTGGTCATGTGTTTGGAACACCCACTATCAAGTATCCACTTTTCTTTAAAAGGTACCTATAAAATAAAACAATTTGTATGGTACCCATCATGATAGGGTCCGAAAAAGATTAGTCTTTAGGAACCCAAATCCAATTGGAAATTGGTTTCCACTTGTTAGTATAAACATAATTCTTAGAATTACACACATCATGTATATAAGATGCAATATAAACATTTTTATCAACATTATTAAGAATCTTAGGAACCCATATATATTTGCATCTAATTCTTTTTGAAATAGTATTTCTTTTCACAAAAGAATTATTATTATGAAGATGTGTAGATTTTACAAAATTAGTTTTTGAAAATCCAATACCAACATGAGTAGGTTTATAAATCTTATTTTTGAAAAACCAAGACCAAAATGATTGTTAGACATCTTTTGAGAAGATAATAAAACATTTAAATTCTCTTTTCCTTTATTAAATTTAGTTACATTTTTTAAAAGATCTTCATACTTAATTTTGAAACTAGTCATGTCTTTATCTAAAATAGTAATTCTAGAATTTAAAGCAATAGTTCCTTTTTAAGTAAAGAATTCTCTTCTAAGAAAATTTCATTATCCCTTTTCAAAGATGCAATAACTTTTTCAAAATCTTCTTTTGAGAACTTAAAGAGGATGTTTGAGAAACAAAACTTGCATTTTCATTAATGAGTCTTTCATTTTCCTTTATTAAAACTTTATTTTTAATCTTCTCATTTTGAAATTATTAAACAATTCATTAAAGGCTTCTAATAAATAATCATAATCTTGTACCTCATCTTCTTGGGCCATGAAGCAGATATTGGCGGTTTCCGTTGCTTCTTCTTCGTCAGAGGAAGATGAGTCGCTATCATCCCATGTTGCTTGGAAGGCTTTCTTCTTCTTGTTGAACTTATTGAAGTTCTTGAAGTGTCCTTTTGATTTCATCAATGGGCAATCCTTCTTTATGTGGCCTGGTTTGTTACACTTAAAACAAGTAGGAATATCGTTAGTATCTTTATTCTTTTTAAACTTACCTTGTTTTAAGAACCTTTTGAACTTTCTTGAAAGCATGGCCATTTCTTCTTCATCTTCATCCGAATTGTCCATATCTAAAGTTGTATGGAAGGCAAGTACTTTCTTCTTGGATTGATGTTGTTGTTCGTCCTTCTTTCTTTCTTCTATCTGCACTTCATATGCCATTAGATTACCGATTAGGTTTTCTAATGTCATAGTTGAGAGATCATTTGCCTCTTCAATGGCGGTTGTCTTCTTCTCCCATTCTGGTGTGAGTGCACGAAGGATCTTACGAACTCTTTCAACTTGAGTGTAGTCCTTTCCAAGAGATGCTAATGAATTGGTAATGTCGGTGAATCTTGTAACCATTTCGGATATGGTTTCATTCTCCTTCATTTTGAATAACTCAAATCTGTGGACAAGAACAGATATTTTAGATTCCTTAACTTTATTTGTGCCTTCGTGAGTTACCTGAAGAGTATGCCATATTTGATGTGCAGAAGTGGATGTAGACACACGGTTGAACTCTTCTTTGGTTAAAGCACAAAATAGAGCGTTCATCGCCTTGGCATCAAGATTTGCATTCTTCTTTTGATCTTCACTCCAAGCGTTGTAGTTGGTTGTTGGCTTGGTGTATGATGCTTCTACAATGTTCCAAAGATCGTAGTTGAGCGATTGCAAGTAGATCTTCATTCTACACTTCCAATAATTGTAGTTGGTTCCGTCAAATAGTGGTGGACGTTGTGTAGAATGCCCTTCTTTGAATTGGGATGATGGGAACACCGTTGCCATCCTTGTATGGTTGTTGCCTTGAACCTGCTCTGATACCAAATGTAGGATCTATAATCAAAGCAACACAACACTAGAGGGGGGGTGAATAGTGTTTAAAAACTGTAAATCAAATTACTTGCAGGAAATAAAATAAACACAAGATAAACTTAGAAAATTCAAACGCAAAGACAAGAGAGTTATCCTGGTTCGGTCCTTGTGACCTACATCCAGTCCCCAAGCCAACCGCTTAAGATTTTCCTTTCCTGATTTGTGTACACCCACAACCAATGCCTTGTACACCACTTGACAAACGCCCTTTGCCAAATGTGCACAACTCCTCTTTACACCAAGAGAACAAACGCCTTGTACAATTTTCTTCTACTCCAAGAAGACGCCCTTGTACAATGATCTTATTTGAATGATTACAATGATCCTATAAGCCTTGAAATTGAATGTGCTTGTGGACAAGGTTTCTTATAGGAGGGATTTCAGAAATCTTCACAATGGACTTTGGAATTGGTGAAGAAAACTGAAAGAGAACAAGTTTTCAGAAAACAGAATTTTTTGGACAGAGTTTAAGGCTGAAAACTTTGGATTTGAATTGGTGTTTTGACCCTAGGACAATACCCCTATTTATAGGTGAAATCCATAGTAAGTTAGGGTAGTTATCAGGCCAAATTCAAATTTTGAATCGTTAAAAAACGCACCAGAATTCACCAACTGCACAGCAGTTAACAACTGTTATTAGTCGACTTGAACAAGAGACTAGTCGACTAGCAGAACAAAATTTCCACTGATTAGTCAACTACAACAAGGGGTTAGTCGACTATGTTTTGACTGATACAGATATTTGGTTTCTGGATAACTGAATGTAGTCGACTATATTGACACTGTTAGTCGACTAGGTAATGTGTTAGTCGACTATAGTATAGGGTAAGTCGACTAATTTTCATGTTAGACAGAAACAGAGAGTTAGGAAATATTTGTATAGGTTATTAGTCGACTTGGGAAAATCTATAGTCGACTAGGGTATCTGTTAGTCGACTATACAATGGGGTCAAGTCGACTAACTTTCCTGACAGACAACAAACAGAGACTTGGTCAATTGTTTTAGCAGGATCTAGTCGACTAGGGATTTTTGGCAAGTCGACTATAGAAGGGGTAGTCGACTATACTATAAGGTCAAGTCGACTAATATAGGTATTTTGTGTATGTGTTCAAGGCTTTTCACAGATATCTAAAATTTACACAAAATATCCAATAATTCCCATAAGCTTCAACTGGCTTCAAGTGAGGTTGAGTAATCATAAATGCTTGTCCATCATCACTTGTCCATCATCAAAATTGTTCAACTTTGTAGGCTTCAACATTCTCAATTTGGTAGGCTTCAACAAAAAGAAGAACATATAAATAAAGAAAAGCATAAAGATGTTACCTTTGATTGCTTGTAGAACCTATGAAAGAAAGGAGGATGTTACATCAGCGTCACTCTCAATATAAGTCTCTCTCTACATACATGAATCTTAGTCTAACCTATGCTTACAAATAAATAAAAAATACATAAAATGAAAATAAAAACCTACACTGAAAAGAATGAAAAACTGGCCTAAGAACTTATCCTAGCTTGATCGCTCCCTTTTACCTTTGAGATTACAGGTATTTATAGGAGAAATGCAAAGGGTAGAGGAGTATGAAGATAGGGGAAGCTGGTTATTTCTGAATTTGAATCCTCCCCTTATCTCCAAACTTGATTTGATATGGATATTAAGTTCTGATCTGCAGCTTATTGGCGTATTGATTGCTTAACATAACTTATCAAATGACAGAAATAGAAATAGTGATGAACTTACGAGTTGTAGCCCTTTAGGTTTTCTTTCTGGATCATCTTGAATCATCAGATTTGAATTTTGGTAGCGAAAGTTATGATTCAAATACTAAAATATATCCAGTCAGAATCTGAGTCAAAATTACTTCATCTCATCCGTTGATCTTCTCTCTATCCATTTATCCATTTAGATTTTGAATTTGGACTCTGTATTTAACGTTATCCTGGGTTGATATTTAGCTAACTAAAATAGATTTATAAAATTTTGAATTTTACCGGTTTCATTTGGTGTTATCTTTCTGATTTGCTTTGATCTTCAGCTAAACATTTGCCCCAATCCTTGATTTGTTCTAACTAGATCGGGATCATCCTCAGCTAACCAAATAGATGCAGTTAAATCTGATTTTAACTAGTATTTATTTATTTTAATCCTCTCTCTTCATGATTATCTTCTGCAAAATAGACATTTAAGACAAGAAAATTAGCAGATTTATTACACGATAAATGTAAGAGTGTAATAAAAAGAATGCAAAATATGTGTACGATCATTACACAAAACTCATAGAATCAAGTTTTGAGTTTTGGTTTATCATGTTTACGGTTTTTAAGTTTCGATATATCAAGTATACATCCTTTGTTTTCATGCATAAATTCCATCAAAAGAAGTTTACATGGTTTATACGTATATTGGATTTCATCTGTATACATTGATGACTCATATATGTTTTGAAAACTCATTTTGATGTATTTAGTTCATGTGTTTAAGTTTTATTTTTATCAAAACTTATTTTTTGTATATATTGTCAAAAACAAGTCTATATTCATTTACTATGTGTATTGGATTTTATCCATACACATTATGCTTCAAATGTGCTTTAATAACTTATTTTTTTATTTATATAAGTTTGAGAAAAAATCGGATTTCTATTTAGAAGTTTGGTTTTTGAAAAATACAGTTTTTTGTTTAAACTTTAATTTCTTTACCTCAAAAATAATTCACTTGTTTGTAATGAGTGTTGATTTTTGATCACACATGTTTGTACTTAAAATTATTTATATGAACTTATTTTTGTGGAATCTATTGGAATTTATTGGAATTTTTATAGGTTTTTGAAGTTGGTTTTTAAACCCTTAAATGTTGGTTTTTGGGCTGCTTACGGTCGACCAACCGGTCAACCGAAGGCTGGCTCGGTCGACTGACATGCACACATACACAGGCCCAAGTGCGGTCGACCGACTGGCTCAACTTAATTTTCGAGTAGAGGCCGGTCGATTGGGCTGTTGACCGACCAGAGAAGATTGTTCTCTGGTTTTGGGTGTGGTTGACTGGGCGGTTGACTAGCAACTCCAATGGTCATAAAAATGACCGTTGCCCAGTCAACCTGGCGGTCGACCGCTGGGCCAATCTGGCTTGGGTTCTGCCCTTAACGACTAGTTTTTGTTTGGCCTATATAAAGGGCTTTTCTTGACCATTTTTCAACAAGATTTTTAGCAAGTTTTCAAGATCTATTTTTGCCTACTTTTTGAAGAGTTTTTAAACAATTTTTTGGTGCTAAAATTCTCTATCTTTATTTAGTTTCAAAATTTTGGAAAATCAAAGAAAAATAAGTTTTGAGAAATCTAATTTTTAGTTTTTATTCTCTATCAATTCAAGAGTTTTCCTTTGTGTTTCTTTTTCAAAATCTTTGTTCACTCACATACTTGAGCTATTCATTTCAAAATCTATCCTCTAGGATCTTGTCTTGTGAGAGATGTTTTGTTTGTGATCTTTTGTGACCACAAAATATTGTTTATGGTCTTTGTGATCACCAAGTTGTAATTTTCTCTTTGCTTTGTGCTTGACTTTGTGCCTGCCCTCTTATGTAGAGGTGTGAGAGTTGGAGTTGTGTACTCTCGGTTTGTAAGTTGTAATTCCTTAGTTGAGGTCCCTTTGTGGAATATCTTATAGTAGATAGTTTAAATCCTTCTGTGTGAAAGCGGGGACATAGAGCGGTGGCTCGAACATCGAAACATATCTTAGTGTTTGCGTTTGAATCTTTCTCTCTCAACTCTCTACTCTTTAAATCTACATTGCTATTTTTACTCAAATCTATTCATGCTTGATATTGTTTGTGTGTTCACACTTGTATTGAACCAAAAAAGCTATTGAAGCATCTCAACTCTTAGTATAGAGGAATCGTGAGGAGAAGTTCTAGAGCCCTTCACGGGGAATTCGGTTTCCCTCTTGGTTATACGTTTTGTGTGTGTTAGCATTTAGTTTTAATTCCGTATTATTTGTCATTAGATTAGCACTACACCTATTCACCCCCTCTAGGTGTACTTTCACACACAATGTCAACCCTTCAGTGGGCTGAGGCCCAGCCTGGGCTAATCACGTGCCTTACGTGTTGGGCATGGCCCACACGTTTACCCCAAGACTGGGATCTCTAGCTACGTGAGACCCTGGTCTCCTAGTCGGACATGACATGATCCGGTGGTTTTGTCAAAAAAGTGATTTTGATCATTGGGTTGTTTGTCTCGAGGTTGCTTTATCTTGCATAGATTACAAAAAAAAAATATGTCGTAGTTCTAGTATTCCATTATGAGGTCCTGATCCTTTGACCTTGGAGTTTGGCTTTAGCCTTTGGGATTGAGGTTTTTTCCTTCGAGCTGTAGCTCAGTCAACGCCTTCGAGCATGAACTCGATTTTCAGCCTTCAAGCCCATGCAGGAGTTGTTTTTTGAATCGTAGCTCAGTCGATACCTTCGAGCATGAACTGGATTTTGACCTTCGACCTTAAGCTCGAGGGTCTTTCTTCAGAGCTGGAGCTCATTTCTTCCCCCAAAGTTTAGATCTAGGGGTTGACCTTCAAACTGGAGTTTGAGGTTCTTCCTTAGTTGACAGTTTGTGGCCAAGGCACTATATTTGATCGAAAAAGGTCGAACTTCATTAATGAGCTGCAACTTCTTTTGAAATGAAAAAAAAACTTTATGTCTTGGATTCATTATACCCCAACCTTTCTTTCTCATACCCCACCTTTCTTTGCTTGGCCTAGTGCCGAAGTTCAGTTTCCTTCTTGGAAGCCAATTCTTTTTCATCTATTATGTATCTTTCTTTAGTAGTTCATTGAGGGTTAGAGCGGGATTGATGAGGTGTGATCTCATCAGATGTGGGTCCATGACCCCACAGTGAGGGCTATAATGGCTGTAGGGGGCAGTTGAAAGCGTATTGTAAAATTTTCTTGAATCAATGAAAAATTATAACAACTCAAAATTCCAACTACAAGAGAGAGAAGACACTCAAGCTCAGATCTTCTCTTTTTTAACGCTGCGTTCTTTGCGTAGCGGTAGAAAGTAAATCTTATTTTTCGTTTACCGGGTGAACGTCAAGCTCTTCTAGAAATCTTCTATTTGGATCACAGATGGAGTAGCACAGCTCCTATTCAATGAAATCTCAAAGAGACTTAGGCAAATACTTAAAATCAGCAAGTTGGTCGAAGAGTTTAACTCTTTATGAGTATTCCTCTGCTGAAAAATTCTGACCCTTCTTCAATAGCAAACTGAACTATTTATAGGAGTTTCAGGGGTAAAACTGTCCCCAAAAAATCCTCCATGATGGGGGTTAACTCCCCTCATTACGTGGGCAGTACTTGACCCAGTAATGGGGGTAGTTATAACTGAGACGCAGGGCTCCTCTGTAGTTGGAAAGTGGGCTTGAGCCTTGTGTTTAGCCATTGAGGTAACGCTGGACGCGGGTCTTGAGCCCCACGTTTGGGTGCCACGGTGGTGTTGAAACGCGAGCTTTAAACTCTGTATCGAGCTTCTCGTATGAGACGCGGGTCTTGAGCTTCGCATTTGGGTACTGTAGTGGTGTTGAAACGCGAGCTTCAAACTCTGTATCGAGCTTCGCGTATGAGATACGGGCTTCAAGCTCTGCGTCTGAATAGTGAAGTGGTCCTGAGATGCGGACTTTGAGCTCTGCATCTATGCATTGTAGTGGTGTTGAGACGCGGGCTTCAAGCCTTGCGTCTTAGCTTTGCACGAGTGTCTTTGATTATCCTCGCGTCTGAAGCATGGACTTTGTTATCTGATGACTTGTCTTCAGTGATTTTTAGACAGTCTACAGAACCCCTTCCAAAATTTCGAAACTCCGTGGTTGACTGGGACAGATTTCAAAACACTTTAGACTTTTCTTTTAACAACAAGCTCTCAATACTGGACTGACAATCTTCTGAGATGCCTCGAGTTTGATCTTGTCTGGATTTTGATTTTTGTGAGTGTACTGTTAAACTCTTCGAAGCCACCAGAGATGATCATCGTGAGTGTCTAGATATGCAGTCCAGACCTCATCAGTACTCTGAGCTAGTTGTCAGTGTACTGTTGAACCAAGAAAAATTGCCAACTACTTTTGCCAGTGTACTGTTGAATTGATTGCAGAAATAGAGACTGGACACAGGTCTTGTAGACGCAAAGGTCATGTTGTTTTGGAGACGCGGACCTCGTCTGAAGTAGAAACGTGACTCTCATTCATTGGAAAGACGCGAACATCATGGAGACGGGCTCTCACTTTATTGAAGAGATGCGGCTTTGTTAGAGTTGAGACATAGCTCTCTTATTTTACCCAAATGCGAACTTAAGAACACTGAAGAGATGCAGTCTTTGCAATGGAGACGCGGACTTCTTCTTGCTGAAGAGACGCGTCTCTACTAAACGCGAGATTCGCGTATGAGGCTCACGTCTGGAGTTTATGACTTAGAAAACTTTTAAGGCTCGCGTCTGCGCCTTTAATATATGCCCCCTGCATTTCAATCATCAGACGCGAGTCTAATATTGGGCTTGCATTCGGATCCATATTTTATATCTTTGCAGAACGTGGTAAACTCTGCGTCCTGAAGCTTTAAACGCGAGACTCGTGTTTAAGGCTTATGTCTGAAGTTCATGACTTAAGACCCGCGTCCATGCTTCAGAATTCACGTTTTTATCTTTGCAGAAATTTAACCCTCTGATTTTTTTACTTCTTGCAATTCTTGGCCATGTCGATGGTGTTGGTTCCAGTGTCTTAGCCGCGTCCATTGAAGGAGACATGAAACGGCCAGCTTGTTCGATTGGCGACCACTTGAGAAGTCAGAACTTCTGTCCAATGGCGAGGAAGATCCATGCGGTTCTCAATACACATCAAGATATTATTAGACATGATGCACCAGTAAGATCTCGGATCCTTCCTGATCACAATGAGCATAGCGCATTTGAAGGTCACAGGTAAAAAGACGTCACCAGTAAGGTCCCGGATCCTCCCTTCACTAATCTTGTTCAAAGAAGTGATATCGATGAAAAATTCATGCTTATTGGATGACTTTCTGGTGGCAGAGCTTCCCATTAAGCGAAGGATTATGGCCTTCTGAAGACCTTCGCACCAGTTGATCAGGTGAAATCAGAATACTCCCTTGCATTTCGACCTCGAGAAATGCCATTGTTCTCAAGAGGAGAGGAAGTTGATTTGTTGTTCTCAGCCACAATCAAGAAGACAAAATTTGTATATCTTCAATGTCTCAAGGAGTGAGTGCAACCTTTTGCTAAGTAAGAGGGACTTTTTTGTATTCTTTTGTTGTAACACTCAATGTTATTGGATAAGAGAGCATTTTGTATCACTTTCATATTTTTAAATATCAATAAAAGTGACACTTTTTTCTGCCTTCTTATTTGTCTTGACTTCCTTTTGGCATTGAAAATCTGACAAGTGGAAGCGATTATCTTTGATTTGCTAGAAGTGTGATATTCTAACTTAGCAAGTCAAAGTTGAAAATTTCTATTTAAGAAATTTTAAAAAAGGTTACTGTCAGAGGTGTGATATTAAACTTAACAGGAGTAGAACATATTTTATGGACTTGTCATCCTATGGATGAGAATGACAAGTGAAATTTTTACTCCGCGGGGGATTGTGATTGAGTCCTCATCATTAAGACTAAATTGGGGATTATTGAGAAATACTGTTAAAAGTGTGATATGAACCAAACAGTGATTTTAAGTGGACTTGCCATTCTATTGACGAGAATAACAAGTAAGACTAGACCCGCCGGGGATCTAAATATTTCTTTACTGTTAGAGGTGTGATATTAACTTAACGGATTGGATTGAACCTTGTCAGAGGTGTGATATTGTTGGCCCAAGAGGTTACACTCTCCAATTGTTTTGTGTTTTGATGATGACAAACCAAATAAGAGCTATTTGGTACTAATGAATTTGCTTAAGATAAGTTTCAGGATAAGTACCATGTTTGGAGGCCATTGCTTGCTATTGCAACAACTTCTAGGTTCATGAAGCTATGAAGGCATATTGCACATCAAGGAAGGATCATAGAAGAAGGCTCTAGCAAGGATAGCATGGCTCAAAGACTTGAAGATTGCTCAAGAAGTCTTTAATTATTTTGTTTTTAGTTTTATAGTTTGTTAAAGAATAGTGGATAGGTTTGAAGCTCTATCACACACGTTTTTGCGCACATACTTAATCCAAAATAATTTCTTATAATTTATACAAAAAATATTTTGCATACAAGATTTTGCCTACAGATATATATTTATGTTTTATACTAATCCCTGTTCAAAGTATTTTTGTCAAAATCAAAATCCCTTTAATTTTCTGTCCAAAATCTGGTTTTAGACCTGAGCCAGTCGACCGGACAGTCGACCGGACCTATGTCAGGTTTGGCCGGTCGACCGGCCCAGTCGACTGTAGTTCTGGGTGTACATATATCAGTGTGCACGTTTTTACGGTCGACAGCATGGTCGACCGACTGTAACTCAGTCTGCTCTCAGTTAGATTGGGTCGACCTGGCGGTCGACCGCTGGCCTGCAACGGTCAGATTTTTTGTACGTGCGGTCGACCGGCCAGTCGACCGGACTAGCCGTTTGAACAGTAACGGGCATTTTTCTGAGCTGTTTTATTTTGTCCTTTTGTGTTTAAAAATTTGATTTAGGGATATATTTTGAATCTAATATGACTTAATTAGCCTTAAGATTGTTTTATCACTTAACCTAGCCCTCTCCTATAAATAGGGGTGTTTGGGAGTGATTGTTTAACAACAATTTTTGCAAGAAAAATTCAAAAGTTTAAGGCTTTCAAAAGAGATTTGTTTCTTGATTTTTGTGCTGAAATTCTCTCTCATTTTCTGAAGTGGTTTTTGAAATACTCTCTGATTTAATTTTCTTTCTTCACTTACAACAAGAGCTTCATTCCTACTCATTGTTCTCTAAGGACCTTTTGTAAGGGAAGAGACATTTGAAAGAGAGAGTTTGTGGTCTTTTGACTACTCAGAAATTGCTTGTAATCGAGATTGTGGAGTTGGGTACTCCGGTATAATTGTGATTTCTTTAAGATAGTGGAAGTAGCTAGAATCCTTCTGGGAAGGCGGGGAGTAGAGCTGGGTGCTCGAACCTCGATAACATATCCTTGTGTTTGCGATTGGTTTACATTCTTGCACTCATTACTTGCTTATCATCATTATTGCTATATTTACTTGCTTTCATTCATCTTGTGAATCTTGTGTGGTGATTGTTACATCTTAATTTTTAATTTGTCTATTGATTAGCATTATCACCTATTCACCCCCCCTCTAGGTGATTTTCAATTGGTATCAGAGCCTGGACTCTAGGTTTGGCTTAACATCCATAAAGAGATCCTTAAAATATTGCTAATCAACATTTTCATTCATCCATTCATACACTAGTAAACATGGCCGATAACATTAAAACTCCTCCTAAATTTGATGGACTTAATTTCCCTATTTGGAAGGTTAGGATGACTATATTTTTGCAATCTTTGGGTAGCTTAGTGGCCAAGTCCTTGACCAAACCCTATGTAGCACCGATGGTGATGAGAGCACTTGGACCGACTTCAACTTTAGAGAATATGAGGCTAACTCCAAGACCCAAAACTCCCTATTAACCGCCTTGAATGAGGATGACCTTACACGGGTAATTCATTGCCAATCCGCCTATGAGATTTGGCAACACTTATTGGTCACAGACGAAGGGACTTCATAAGTCAAGAGAGCTAAGATAGATCTCTTGAGGTCCCAATATGAGTCATTCAAAATGATTGATGATGAGTCTATTGATAGTATGATTACAAGATTTACTAAAATCACTAATGGTCTTTCTTCCTTAGGTGACGACATCTCCAACGATCAAAAGGTGCGGAAAGTGATTCGGGCTCTTCCGTCTTCATGGGAGATAAAGGCCACCACCTTAAAAGAATTGAACGACAAGGACGAGATGGACCTCATTAGTCTCATTGGGAACCTAAAGACCCATGAGATGGAGAAGAAGGCAAGAGAAGAGGCCACTACTTCAAAGAAGAAATCCATACCCTTCAAGACTTCATCCACCAATGATGACGATGAAGAAGATGAAGAAGATGATGAGGAGCTAACTCTACTCGTGCGGAATGTCAAGAGGTTGTACCGAAAGAACAAGCTCAACTTCCGGAGGAAATTTGAAGGCAAAGAGGAGAGAAGGATCATTTGCTACAATTGCCGCAAACCCGGACATATCATGGCGGATTGCCCGGAGTTTAAGAAGAAGATGACTTCCTCCTTCAAGCCAAAGAAGCCGGAGGAAAAGAAAGCATACAAGGCAACGTGGGATTCGGAGAGCGAGTTCGAAGAAGAGGTGGATACGACAAACATGTGTTTCATGGCAAACACATCTAAGGTAACCCCTCAATCTCATGATGATGAAGATGATGAATTAAGTAAGGAAGTTCTTGTACATGCTTTTGTTGAACTTTTCGAAACTTATGATAACAAGAAACTTGAATGCTTAAAATTGCAAAAAGAAGTTGTTTTTCTCAAAAATCAACTTGCTATGGTTTCTAAAGAAAAAGATGATATTTCTTTTAATCTTATTTCTATTCAAAATGAGTTTAATGCCTACAAGGTTTCTTGTAAGGGAAAATCTTCTATTGTTGATGACAAAGAAATTTCTTCTTTTAAGTCTAAAATAAATGATTTTGAAAAAGTTTTAAATGATTGTGCTTTTAACACAAAGAAACTTGAGAACATGTTTTCTAAAAAGCATACCTCACATGTTAAGTCTACTCATACTCACACTACACATGCTAAATCTTTTCATGCTCACAAATCACACACTCATTATGCTTTCAAATATGGTAGAGTATATAGATGCACATATTGTGGTAAGAATGGACATTTAGCTAAATTTTGCTATGACCAAGTTAATAGATCAAATAATCTTGTTTGGGTTAATGAAACTAACCCCCTAGGACCTAAGAAAATGTGGGTACCAAAATCAAGTCCTAAATTATTTGATGTAGGTACACACCAAGGCTCCAAGACGTAGGGAGCGGTGGTAGCTTGATAGTGGTTGTTCAAGACATATGACGTGGGATATCAACAACTTTACAACCCTATCAAGGTACATGGAAGGTGGCTCCGTCACCTTCGGGGATGACTCCAAAGGAACTATCATCGGTATAGGTAACATTCAAAATGGTGCATCTCCTATTATAGAGAATGTTGTTTTAGTAGATGGTTTAAAACATAATTTGCTTAGCATTAGTCAACTTTGTGACCGTGGACTTAAAGTTGTTTTTGATGATTCTTCTTGCAAAATTTTTGATGTTAAATCCGATGTTTGTATTCTTACCGGTTTTCGTGACAATAATGTTTATATCATTGACATGCTTAATTTAGATTGTTCTACTAAATGCTTGAATGCTTTTGATGAAAATTCTTGGCTTTGGCATAGAAGATTAGGACATGCATCTTTTGACCATCTTGCTAGAATTAATTCTAAGGATTTAGTAAAGGGTATACCTTGCTTGAAGTTTGAGAAAGACCGCATTTGTGGTGCGTGCCAACTTGGGAAACAAACCAAGTCTTCCTTCAAACCAATTAAGGATATCATGACTACTAGGCCCTTAGAACTAATTCATATGGATCTTTTTGGACCAACACAAACTAAAAGTTTAAATGGTAGTAGATTTGCATTTGTTTTAGTTGATGATTTTTCCCGTTTTACTTGGGTTTCTTCTTGCAAAGTAAAGATCAAACATTTTCATATTTCAAAATCTTTCGAAAAAGGGTTGAAAAAGAAAAAGGTTTTTCGATTTTGAGAATAAGGAGTGATAGACGTGGTGAGTTCGTTAACCAACTCTTCATGACTTATTGTGATGAAAAGGGAATCAAGCATGAAATGTCTTGTCCTAGGACTCCACAACAAAATGGAGTAGTAGAAAGGAAAAATAGAACACTTCAAGAGATGGCTAGGACAATGATAAGTGAATATGACCTCCCTCAATATTTATGGGCCGAGGCCGTAAACACCGTATGCTATATTTCAAATCGTATTTACGTGTGTAAGAATTCTTCCAAAACATCTTTTGAAATGTATCATTCTAGAAAACCAAATGTTGCATATTTTAAAGTTTTTGGATGCAAGTGTTTTGTTTTAAATACTAAGGAGAATTTGGGTAAGTTTGATGCTAAGGCTTATAAAGCTATCTTTGTTGGATATTCTTCTACTAGCAAAGCATATAGAGTTTTTAATAGATCTTCACTTACTATTGAAGAAACCATGCATGTTAAGTTTGAAGAATCTAATGTGGTTGTTGAGAATGTTGTAGAGATTGAACCATTAGGTGAAGACATGGAGAGACTATCCTTGAAGGACTCACCCGCTCAAGAAGATAAGCAAGAACCTATTGGTGATGTTCAAGAGGATAAAGAGGAAAGCTCTCAACCGCTTCCCAAAGCTTGGAGATACGCTACAAATCATCCTAAGGAGCTCATCTTGGGTGATGCATCTAAAGGAGTTACAACTCGCTCCAAACTCCATGACCTATATGGTAACTTTGCTTTCATTTCTCATTTTGAACCCAAAGGCATTCTCGAAGCCGAGACGGACCCATATTGGTTGCTTGCCATGCAAGAGGAACTCAATCAATTTGAGCGCAACCAAGTTTGGCACCTTGTTCCTAAGCCCCACGATAGACCAATAATTGGTACTAAGTGGATCTTTAGAAACAAGATGGATGAGTCCGAAAATGTCATTAGGAATAAAGCTAGGTTAGTGGCCCAAGGTTACACTCAAGTTGAGGGAATTGACTTTGAGGAGACCTTTACATCCGTAGCACGGCTTGAAGCCATACGGATGACACTAGCTTTTGCATCTTTCAAAAATTTTAAACTTTTTCAAATGGATGTGAAAAGTGCATTTTTGAATGGTTTTATTAATGAAGAAGTTTATGTTGCTCAACCTCCCGGTTTTGTTGATCATGCTCATCCCGATTTTGTTTTTAACTTGATAAAGCTTTGTATGGATTGAAACAAGCTCCAAGAGCTTGGTATGAAAGGCTTTCTAGTTTTCTTATTTCAAATGATTTTATTAAAGGCAAAGTAGACACTACTCTATTCACTAAGCATGTTGATAATGATATATTAATTGTGCAAATTTATGTTGATGATATAATCTTTGGTTCTACTAATGAGCTTTTGTGCAAGGATTTTGAAAAGGTCATGCAACTTGAATTTGAAATGTCCTCAAAGGGTGAGCTCAACTTCTTTCTTGGACTCCAAGTCAAGTAATTGCAAGATGGGAACTTCATATGTCAAGCCAAATACGCAAAGGAACTCGTGAAGAGGTTTGGACTTGAAGATTCAAAAGTATGCAACACTCCCATAGCAACTACAACAAAGCTTGATAAGGATGACCAAGGTAAAAATGTTGATATCAAATTGTATAGAAGCATGATAGGTAGTCTTTTGTATTTAACGGCAAGTAGGCCGGATATCATGTTTAGTGTGTGTCTTTGTGCTAGATTTCAATCGTGTCCCAAAGAGTCTCATCTTATTGCCGTAAAACGCATTATTCGTTATATTAAGGGAACGATTGGAATGGGTCTATGGTATCCGAAAACCGGAGATTTCTCAATGACGAGTTATTCGGATGCCGACTATGCGGGTTGTAGAGTAGATAGAAAGAGTACTAGTGGGACATGTCAATTTCTTGGTAATTGTCTTGTTTCATGGTCCTCTAGGAAGCAAAATTTCGTAGCTCTCTCAACCGCCGAGGCGGAATATGTTGCCGCGGGGGCTTGTTGTGCACAAGTCCTTTGGATGAAACATACTCTCCTTGATTATGATTTGCATTATAAAAATATTAAAATATTTTGTGATAATACTAGTACTATACATTTAACCAAAAATGCAAATCAACATAGTAAGACCAAGCACATAGAGATTAGATATCACTTTCTTAGAGATCATTTTGAGAAAGGAGATATAGATATTGATTATGTTTCTACGGATTTGCAACTAGCCGATATTTTCACTAAACCTCTTGATTTTGCTAGATTTTCATTTATTTGTGGAGAACTTAATGTTTGTATTATTGATTAAACATGTGATTTCTAACCCTTTTTGATGTATGACAAAAAGGGGGAGAATAAGTTAGTGCATGGATAAAAATAAAATTATATGGTCTTGGTTCCATATGAGTTTATATGAGTTCATGTTTTTGTTGTCTTGTTTTGTTTTCATGCATTTTGAGAATTCTTGTGCTTTGCTAGTATCAAAAAAATAATAATAATAATAACATGTGATTTCCATTATTGTTTCAATTAGTTTCAAATTGGTATCAAGAGCATATATGTCTTTTTGTTTTCAATGAATTCTTGTGTTTTGAGTTTAAATGTTTTCATATAGCATAATTTGAGGGGGAGTTTTCTCCTCCCCTATATTTTTGTTTATAGCCTATTTGTTTTGTCATCATCAAAAAGGGGGAGATTGTTGGCCCAAGAGGTTACACTCTCCAATTGTTTTGTGTTTTGATGATGACAAACCAAATAAGAGCTATTTGGTACTAATGAATTTGCTTAAGATAAGTTTCAGGATAAGTACCATGTTTGGAGGCCATTGCTTGCTATTGCAACAACTTCTAGGTTCATGAAGCTATGAAGGCATATTGCACATCAAGGAAGGATCATAGAAGAAGAAGGCTCTAGCAAGGATAGCATGGCTCAAAGACTTGAAGATTGCTCAAGAAGTCTTTAATTATTTTGTTTTTAGTTTTATAGTTTGTTAAAGAATAGTGGATAGTTTGAAGCTCTATCACACACGTTTTTGCGCACATACTTAATCCAAAATAATTTCTTATAATTTATACAAAAAATATTTTGCATACAAGATTTTGCCTACAGATATATATTTATGTTTTATACTAATCCCTGTTCAAAAGTATTTTTGTCAAAATCAAAATCCCTTTAATTTTCTGTCCAAAATCTGGTTTTTGACCTGAGCCAGTCGACCGGACAGTCGACCGGACCTATGTCAGGTTTGGCCGGTCGACCGGCCCAGTCGACTGTAGTTCTGGGTGTACATATATCAGTGTGCACGTTTTTGCGGTCGACAGCACTGTCAACCGACTGTAACTCAGTCTGCTCTCGGTTAGATTGGGTCGACCGGGCGGTCGACCGCTGGCCTGCAACGGTCAGATTTTTTGTACGTGCGGTCGACCGGCCAGTCGACCGGACTAGCCGTTTGAACAGTAACGGGCATTTTTCTGAGCTGTTTTATTTTGTCCTTTTGTGTTTAAAAATTTGATTTAGGGATATATTTTGAATCTAATATGACTTAATTAGCCTTAAGATTGTTTTATCACTTAACCTAGCCCTCTCCTATAAATAGGGGTGTTTGGGGAGTGATTGTTTAACAACAATTTTTGCAAGAAAAATTCAAAAGTTTAAGGCTTTCAAAAGAGATTTGTTTCTTGATTTTTGTGCTGAAATTCTCTCTCATTTTCTGAAGTGGTTTTGAAATACTCTCTGATTTAATTTTCTTTCTTCACTTACAACAAGAGCTTCATTCCTACTCAATGTTCTCTAAGGACCTTTTGTAAAGGAAGAGACATTTGAAAGAGAGAGTTTGTGGTCTTTTGACTACTCAGAAATTACTTGTAATTGAGATTGTGGAGTTGGGTACTCCAGTGTAATTGTGATTTCTTTGAGATAGTGGAAGTAACTAGAATCCTTCTGGGGAAGGCGGGGAGTAGAGCTGGGTGCTCGAACCTCGATAACATATCCTTGTGTTTGCGATTGGTTTACATTCTTGCACTCATTACTTGCTTATCATCATTATTGCTATATTTACTTGCTTTCATTCATCTTGTGAATCTTGTGTGGTGATTGTACATCTTAATTTTTAATTTGTCCATTGATTAGCATTATCACCTATTCACCCCCCTCTAGGTGATTTTCAGATATTAACTTTACAAGGACGTGAGTTAGAGGTGTACTGTTAACTTAACTCCACAGGAATTTCAGTTTTGTTTGGAAAAAAATTGAAGATACCACTGTCATAGGTGTAGTGTTAAACTTGACAGTGAAGGTAATACTAGAGGTGTAATTTTAAACTTAGCACTAGTCATCTCGACTTCGATATCGAAGTTCGAGCGAAAGTCATTGTAATAGGTGTATTGTTGAACTTAACAATGAACTGGATGCTAGAGGTGTGATGTTAAACTTAGCATCGCTCGTCTCAACTTCGATATAGAGGCCTAAGGAAAGTGACTGTTAGAGATTTAATATTGAACTTGGCAGCAACTTGATCATTGTTAGACGTGTGATATTAAACGTAATAGTAATTTGTCAGAGGTGTAGTGCTAACATGACAACAAGAGTTAATTTGCGATATGAGCAATTTTGAAGACTTGCCATTCTATTGAGGAGAATTGACAAGTGAAGTTTGGAATGTCAGAGGTGTAGTGTTAACTTGACAATTTTGAAGACTTGTGACTCTATGTAAGGGAGCGACAAGTGAAAGTTCGTACTCGCTGGGGAATATTGAAACTTTTCACTGTTAGGGTGTAGTGTTAATATAGCAGTGATTGAGCTAGTGGATAATCACTCCATGGGAGGGAATTGGTAGGGGATTTTGGTGGAGAAATAGAATAAATTATCATAGGTGTTTATTGACTAGACGAACCCCACGAACCCCATTGGGGATTAAGAAAAATGACTTGTTAGAAGTTTACTATTAACGTGACAAGTTTATGCTTATTTCACCAGGGAAATAGATACAAGCATTTTTGTGGTCCTACCATTCCGTGGGAGGGAATCGATAAGAGATTTTGGAGGGGAAGACGGGACCAAGTCCGTTAGGTTTTTTATCAAACCCTCAACTATTAACGGATTTGGTATGCCTTTGCCAACTACTGTTTGAGTTGGGCTAGCCATGCTATTCCCCTCAGCATGATAAGTTGTTGAGGACATATGTTGGACTTAAAAGCCAACATTTCCTCTACCATTAGCCTTTAGAGGCGTCAGATTTTGATAGATAAACTAGAGAAGAGTAACAAGGCTAAAACTGAAGTTTCGCACTTTGTCTTTTCTTTGATGTTTACATCATGCATTATGATGTAACCAATGTTCGGTCAGCTCGACAATGATCGATCGTAATGTGATCCATTGAAGAAAGAAGCTTTCTTTGACGTTCTTCAAAACATCTTGGATCTAAAAGTTTTGATCAGAGGTGTAATTTTAACCTGATCATGAGAAGAATCCTATTAAGGGTAGTATTTCTTCAAGAATCTGCCATTGATTGGCATCATGAGAGTATCGTCTTCTGGGGTTATGAGGCGGTATGCTCCATTTGAGTAAACTGACTCTTCTACAAATGGTCCTCCCTATTTGGGCTGAAGTTTTCCTTTCGTCTTATGAGTCATCACCATGGGTCTTCTGACAGCTAAGACAAGGTTATATTTCTTGAAAGTCCGCTCCTTGACTTTCTTGTTGAAGGCTCTGAAAATTCGAGCTTGATAATTCTTGTTGAGCTTGCAGGCATTTACCGTCCAAAGCATCCAGCTCCTGGAGTCGCAGTCGATGCTTCTCCTCATTGTCATCTCCGTTGTCAAGGCAATGCGTAGATATGGGATCTGAATTTCTAGTAGGAGTACGGCTTCACACACATTACCAAAGAGAATAATGTAGCTTTCGTCAGAGTTCTCACTGTTGTACGATAAGCTCATAAGCACTCACCTAACTTATCATCCCAGTCGCATTGGCTTTTCAAGACAAATTTCTTGAGAAGTTTCTCAATGGTCTTGTTGAAAGCTTCTATAAGGCTGTTAGCGAAGAGTAGTATGCCATTGAAGACACACTCTGAATTCTGAACTTGTTGCAGAATCTCTGAAATGCTTGACTGATGAACTGAGACCCATTATCGTGGACAATCCGTCGTGGCATGCCAAAGTGATAGACCATGTGACGTTTAATGAACTTGATCACGTCAGATGTCTTTACCTCCCTCAAGGGGATAGCTTCAGCCCATTTGGAGAAGTAATCAGTTATGGCTAAGATAAACCAGTGTCCTTTGGATGAAGGTGGGCTGATAAGACCAACCACGTTCATTCCCATTTTTCGAATGGCCAGGAAGATGTATTAGGGCAAAGATGTCATGGCGCTTGGTGAATGAAGTCACCATGGATCTGATAGGCGTGGTATTGCTTAGCGTAAGCGATGGCATCAGGGATCATTTTGGCCAATAAAATCTAAGTCTTTGGAGTCGATCTCCAAATTTTGGACCAGGTTGGTTTGCTCCACACATACCATCATGAGCCACTTTGAGTGTTTCATGTGCCTCTTTATGTGACAAGCAGTGGAGTAGGATTCCATCATGCGATCGGCGATACAGTGTTCTTGTGATCGCATTATAGTAGAATTTAGGGGCTTTCATTTTAATTATAGCTGCCTCTTTAGGGTCATCAGGCAAAATACCGTAAAATGCGTAGTCGATATACGAGAATCTCCATCTCTAAGCTCTGGACCTGCCGAAGTCTCTGGAGTTTCTTTGACTGAAGGTTCCTTGCTGGAATCTGATCATTTTCGAGGGTAAGTTTCGGGCAGTATAAGTCATGGCTGTAAATGAGTACTTTCTCTACCGCTCCGGCTGGAAGAGCCAAGGAGGCAACAAGGGACGCTAGTGCATCTGCATGCGGATTTTGCTGGTGAGGTACATGGTCGATGCAGAAGTTTCTGAACCTCTCTGCCAAGTGAATTGTTGCGTTGTGATAGGGTACTAAGTCCTCTTGTTTAACTTCGTACTCCCCGCGAACCTGTTAACGATGAACTTTGAATCACCGTATGCTTTGAGTTTTTTAATGACAATATCATCGGCGATTTGCATCCCGATCAAGAGAGCATTATATTCCGCTACAATATTGGAACATGACTCAGTTAAGGAGAATGCACGAGGGATTACGTAGCTCTATTGGGAGACAAGTACTACCCCCACTCCTGCTATGATATTTCCTCAAGGACCCGTTCTTGATACGCCGTCGAAGAAGAGTTGCCACACCTGTCCTTCGAAAGACGTCTGGGTCAAGCAAACTTCAGCGACCTTGTCTGGGAGATCTTCATAATGTTTGGTCATCCTTGGATCTATGTGCCAAGAAGTCTACCATTGCCTGTCTCTTCACAGCTTTTTGTGGCAGGAATTGCATCTCATATTGGGAGAGCAATATAGCCCATTTTGCCAATCGACCATTTAGTGACGATGGCTTCGTCATAAGCAATCTTAAGGGATTGACTTTTGATATGACATATATGGTTTGGCCCACTAAGTAGTATCGCATCTTCTAGATGGTAAATACTAACGCCAAGCATTTCTTTTCGATCGGGTCGATGTTCAGCTCTAATCATAATTCTACTCAGGTAATAGATTGCCTGCTCATGTCCCTGATCATTATTTTAGGCTAACAAAACTCCTAGAGAATGATCCATAGCTCGAACGTATATCAAAGGTTTTCCCGACACCAGAGTTGTAAGTACAGGTGGATGCGTGAGGTGCCGCTTGTTGACACTTTAAAAAAGATAAGATTCTTACTAGCCTGAACAATGTCTAAACTTGTTGACATTTACAAAAGACAAGTAACAGACAAGCTGATGACCAGTTATATACTTGTTGACATTTACAAAAGACAAGTGACAGATAAGCTGGCAACCAGTTCTGTACTTGTTGACATTTACAAAAGACAAGTGACAGATAAGCTGGCAACCAGTTTTCACCCATCCCCGAGGGACAAAGAAGCAACTGGACTCTACTGATCCAGTGAAGCAGACAGTGAGCTCTGGATTGTCTCTAAACAGACCTCAGTAGGTCTAAGATGCTAGCACTTAGCATCACATGAGCCCAAAGAAATAGCCTCGCCTGAGAGGCTAAGATCACCTAACTTCGCCTTGAAGCCATTCACAGCTCCGTCAGGAAGCTAACTTACAGCTTCGCCTGAAGTGCTCAGATAACTCTGCAAAGAGTTAACTTCGCTCACACGCAACCGCGCAGAAGGATGTTCGGTAGCTTCGCCACAGATGTTATCTAGCTCCGCTGAAGAGCTTTCTTCTGACTTCGCCAGATGCTTCTTCCAGCTCCGCTGCGAGTTCGATGTGGCAGCTCCGCTGCGGGTCCCTTATGGTCAACCTTTGACAAATTAAATCTCCAGATGAGATCAAATCTATTCAGGATCAAGATCAAATCCAATCAAGATCAAATCTGAGATCAAATTTTGCAGTTGATTGCCATAATCTTTTGACTCTCCTAAAACGAGTAAGAGGATCAAGGGAGATCTTCCAGTTATATGGAAAGGACCAAAACAAATCAGGAGACCAATCTACCTGCTACTTCTAGCTTCGCAGAAGCTGATTCTAGCCTCGCAGCAAGGCTACTTTCCAGATTTGAACAGATTTGATTCAATCTGTTTTCATATTTTCAAGGACAATTATACCCTTGCTCTCCCTATAAATAGCCCACCAGGGGCACAAGGAGAGAGGACCTGGAGACGACGCGAAAGGACGCGCACAGAGAGAGAGGCTAAACAGAGATTTACTCTCTTGCTTCCAAAAATTCAGAGACTTCAGAGAATCACTTCTCTAATCAGGGTGCTGATACCCTAATACCTTCTTCTCAAGGAATCTTCGGAACCAGGCGAGAAGGAATTCCTAAGCGAAGGCGGTTTTGAGAAGTAACAAGAGGGTTCTACCAACCTTCTGTTCTCCGATTCCCCGAACCAGGCGAGACGGGAATCTCATCGATCGCATCGTCAAAGGGACAAAGTGGTCGCGCGCTGACCAGACTCCTATCGGCACACTTCTCCAGAATCTCAGGGGAGATCTACTTGTAATCTTTTGTGTTACTTGTAATTTAGCTCCTCAAAAATTTTTTTGTAAGTTTTCCCCTCTGCAAAATCAATGGAAAATAAGATGGCGACTCCGCTGGGGAACGATTTCTCCACTAAAGAATCAAGTGTCGCAATGCGACGAACAGACCTTCGGGTCCATCTCTGAATTCAAGGAAGCCAATATAGCCAGAGCCCCTCTGGCTAAATCTTCAAAGCAAGTCTCTGCGGAGACAGATAAGGCTCTCTGCGAGCCTACCGCGGTCCTCTGGCGCAACAAGGAAGCAGGCCCGCAGTACAAGCCTATCACTTTCGAGAACCTGGTCGTTCACTTCGACCAAGAAAAATTTGAAGAAGTCCTCTCTGGGGGTGGTCTAATGCTTCATGCACGGAAGCATAGAAAGGTCTCCATGACCAAGGTTTCAGAATAGAAACCAGAAGCAGAATTCTGCCAACACCCCTCAGCCTCGCGTGTGGCTAGTCAGGTTCCCTGCGAACCTATGTCTCCCTTGTCAAAGCAGATGTGGAGGCCAAAGCAGAAGGCTCTGTATAAAGCCTCAGGCGTAGCTACGCCACAAGTGCATCCCTCTCGTGAAGGAAAAGACAAGATGTCTGCCTGCTCCAACAAGGCTGTTAGCCGCGAAGTCACAGCGACGACCGTACCTTCGCCCAGTTCAAGAGCGGGAACGCCTCGCGCCAGCCTCGTTCTCATGAGCGAAGCTACTGTACCATAGGGTACGCATCATGTTCATAGCCGCAAAGCTGGAACCAAAGCACCACAGCGTGCTTCGTTCCCCAGTTCTTCAACTGCTAAGCTCACTTTTCGCAGCGGAGCTAAGGGATTGTCCCTAGGTGCTGATTGCGGTGCTGATGCAGCTTCAGCGCCCAAGGGCGTTTCCAAAGCTTTTAGCCGCGAACTTAAAGCCAAAGCACTATTCTGTGCTAATCCCCTCTGCGGTGATAAAAGGAGCAGGACATCGTCCTATGCGCGATCCAACAGAGCCTCTGCGCTGGATCGTTTAGGCCCAACCGGGTTTGACTTACAGGAATTCTTGACAAGTAAATGGAAGTCAGAATCTTTCCAAACTCCTTCCTCCTATTGTCAACAAGTGGGATGTCAGTTGGTGATACTCTATTCGGTCCATTGCCGGCTAGGACCCATCCCCGCTACTCCTCCAGGCCGATGTTCAGTTTTTGATCGACTATCGGTGCAGGCCCCGGTGAAAAGGAGCATACCACGAGATCTGCCCTCTGCGTCCGTTAACATGACCAGAAGAGGACGAGAGCTGCGCAGGCGCAGACAAGCGTCCCATGACACTCCCTATAGTTCCCCAGATCCAGATTATAGCCCAGGCTTGGGCGAAGTCTTGGTACATGAAGAGGGTGTCTTCTGAAACACCAGATCTATGGGTGCAATACCCTACAGTTATGAACAGCCATCTTCCCCAACTGCGGTAGCCTCACCAGAACAAAGGAGAGGATCAATCCAATGGTCCGATAAAGAGGATGAAGACAGTGGGTATGCCTCTTCGGCGACAGTCAGCTCAGTGCGAACAGACAGAGCATCAGTTAATATGGCTGACAATGGTAATGACGACCTTCGTCGGCGTTTGGAAGCTCAGGAGCAAACTTCTAAAACCCAACAAGAAGCTCTGGACAACATTCAACAGATGCTCGTTCAACTCCTCAATAACCGGAATAACAATGATACCGGGAGCAATCACGACGAGGAAGAACATCTTAGCAATGAACAGCCAAGGACGGAGAAGTCAAAGGAGGGTTCGAAAAAGGAAGGCGTAGTTTGCTGCGTAACTTTGTACCAAAAGGGAAACTTATAAATTACTACGATAATACACGCAGGGGTTGGGATACGTTACACCCACACCACCAGCAATGGTTCAATTCAAGGATGACGAACCGATTCCATCATATTCTGTCTCTTCCTCCGAGTGGGACTCAGATGTCAGTGTGGGAATGATGTTCGAGAATCTCACCGTTAATATGACTTCAAGCAGTCAATTGGAGCCAGCAGAAATTATTGATGAGGAACCATAGGTTCAACAATTGGAACTCCAATGGGAAAAGCGATTCGAACTGCACGAACCACCCACCGAAGACAAGGTGATGCAGGTAAACTTGGGTAGTCAAGAATACCCTAAAACCCATCTTTATAAGTGAGAGCTTATCACTTATGGAAAAGAAGAATTAATAATACTCGTAAAGGAGTATATAGATGTCTTCGCATGGAACTATGAAGACATGCCTGGACTTGATCCACAAGTAGCCGTGCATCGTCTAAATATCAACCTGACGCCATGCCAGTCAAGCAGTAACAACGTCGGTTTCGTCCGAACATTATGGAGGCTATTGAAGTCGAAGTTCATAAGCTCATTACATGTGGCTTCATACGGGAGGAACAGCATCCAGATTGGGTTGCTAATATCGTTCCCGTTCTCAAGAAGAATGGGAAAATACGGATCTGCATCGACTACCGTGATCTCAATACGGCTTGTCCTAAAGACGAATTCCCACTACCCATCACCGACGTCATGATTGACAATACCTGTGGATTTGAAAGAACGTCTTTCATGGACGGCTTTTCAGGGTACAATCAGATCAAGATGTATCCCGACGACGAGAAGCATACTTCGATCAGAACACCCTTGGGGGTGTACTGCTACACTGTGATGCCCTTCGGACTGAAGAACGCCGTAGCAACCTATCAGCGGGCAATGAGTATAATCTTCCGCGATCATCTCCGAAAAATGGTAGAATGCTATGTCGACGACATTGCTGTCAAAAGCCGCAATAAGAGTGACCATCTTCGTGACTTGAGAACGTTGTTCGACATAATGCGGGCTCATCAACTGAAAATGAATCCGACAAAATCCTTCTTGGGAGTTTCGAGTGGTAAGTTCCTTGGATATATTGTTACATCAAAAGGGATTCATCTTGACCCAGACAAGGTCAAAACCATTCAGAGCATGCATCCACCGAGGAATCTCAAAGAGCTTAGAGGCTTGTAAGGTAGACTGTCTTATATTAGAAGATTCATCGCAAATCTCTCAGGCCGCTGTCAGCCGTTCACCCAACTCATGAAAAAGGGTGCTTCCTTTGTATGGGATCAAGATTGTCAGGAAGCTTATGAAGACATCAAGAGATATCTAACAAAACCTCCAGTCTTAGTGGCTCCCACAGCGGGAAAACCATTCTTGCTTTATGTGAAAACTATGGACCATTCTCTTGGTGCCCTGCTTGCTCAAAAAGACAACATGGTCACGAACAGGCCATTTATTATCTGAGCAGGACTCTGATAGGGTGGAATCTCGCTACAATCCTATCGAGAAGGAGTGCTTAGCTCTTGTCTTTGCCGTTCAGAAGACAAGACATTATTTGGTTGGCCAAACCATACATGTCATCTCCAGAGTGAATCCTTTGCGTCTTCTCATGACGAAGCCAGGATCATTGAGTTCAAGATTAGCTAAATAGGTGCTTCTTTTGTCTCAATATGATATGATCTTTATCCCTCAAAAGGCGGTTAAAGGCCAGGCCCTTGCGGAGTTTTTGGCTGCTCATTCAGTCCCAGAGAACTCAAAGCTTCATGAAGATATTCCAGATGAAGCCTTCGAGTCTAATGTAACCTCAGAGGATGATGTTTGGCAGATGTTTTTCGATGGAGCATCACGAATAGGTCCTAAAGGCAGGATAATCGCCGGCGTGGGGGTTGTGTTTATCTCCCCACAGAATCATGTCCTTCCTAGAGCATTTTCTCTGACGGAGTCATGCTCCAATAATGTAGCGGAATATAATGCTCTGCTTATTGGCCTTCAGCTTGCCCACGGAATGGGGGTACGCTACCTTGAAGCTTACGGTGATTCAAAACTGATTATCAATCAGGTTAAAGGCGAATATGAGGTCCGCCACGAGGATTTGGTGCCCTATTATTACACGGTCATCGAATTGGATAATCAGTTTGATGGCTTTTACATCGGACATGTATATCGATCTCAGAATACTAAGGCAGATGCTCTTGCTGCGTTAGCAACAATGATAGCCCTGCCAGTCGACACCGAGTATCACCTCACAGTGGCGACTCGACACCTTGTCTGTTCTAAACATATGTTAAGAACCAGAGAGGTCTATAATATCTCGACGGATCTTGAGCCGAGAGATTGGCAATTTCCTCTCATCGACTATGCTCTACATGGTCTGCTGCCAGACAATCCTAAAAAAGCGGCATCTATCAGACGAAGGTCTCTCCGTTTTTACTATGATCCAACTCTGAAGACACTTTACCGTCATTCATATGACGGTGTCCTCCTCCGTTGCCTTCCTAATTCAGAGGCACAGGAAGTGCTCAAAGAAGCACACGACGGCATATGTGGAGCTCATCAGTCAGGTCCAAAACTTAAGGACAGAGTGCATAGGCTTGGATATTATTGGCCAATCATGATAGCCAATGCCATCCAATACGCACGAAGGTGTATAGCATGCCAGATTCATGCGGACTTCATACACCAGCCTCCGGAGTTGCTCCACCCAACTATTGCTTCATGGTCATTTGAAGCATGGGGCATCGATGTCATAGGGCCAATCAGCCCCTCTTCAACAAGAGGTCACCAGTTTATCCTGGCAATAACCAATTACATTTCAAAATGGGCAGAAGCTATACCACTGGTTGAAGTCAAAACTTCTAACGTGGTTAATTTCGTCAAACACCATGTCATCTATCGATTTGGTGTTCCTAGGCGGATCATCCATGATAATGGTCCCCAATTCATAAGCCAGGTATTCTATCGATTCTGCGATAAATACCGAATTCAGAGTGTGGCTTCAACTGCTTATAATCCCGCCGCTAATGGCTTGGCGGAAGCATTCAACAAAACGATCATAAAGTTACTCAAGAAGTTCATCTCCTCGAATAAGCGAGATTGGGACGAAAAGCTTGGTGAATGTCTTTGGGCCTACCGAACCACGGTTCGGGCCCCGACTGGCAATACGCCTTTTTTCCTGGTGTACGGGTGTGAAGCAGTCATACCGCTGGAAATTCAGATGCCGTCATTACGAGTTGCTCTGACCACTCAGATCACATCAGAGGACAACGATCGGTTGCGTCTTCAAGAGCTCGAAGCCCTAGATGAGAAGCGACTACAAGCTCAGCAACACATCGAGTTGTATCAAGCTCGAATCTCAAAAGCCTTCAATAAGAAGGTCAAACAAAGAGTCTTCCATAAAGGAGATTTGGTTTTAGCCGTCAGACGACCGATGATCATGACACACAAAATCAAAGGCAAATTTCAGCCTAAATGGGAAGGACCGTTTGTAATAGAAACAGTCTATTCAAACGGAGCATATCGCCTTATGACTTCAGATGGCGATTTACTCATGATGCCGATCAATGGCAAGTTCTTAAAGAAGTATTATCCTTGATTAAGGATCCTTCTCATGATCAAGTTAACACTACACCTCTGATCAAGACCTTCAAATCCAAGGTACACACAAAGAGAGCCTCTCTCTTCCTCCAAACGAGATCATAAACCAGTAGGAACCTGATCATACACTGGTTGTCCCAAAGGAGAATCAAGGTTACACATGCGCTAACCAAATGATCCAACACCTTTAACGGTTAAGGATAGAGGAAAATGTTGGCCTTAAGCCCAACATAAGTCCTCGACAAATCATCATGCTGAGGGGAATAGCATGGCTAGCCCGACTCAAACGGTAGTTGGTAAAGGCATATCAAACCCGTTGACAGCTGAGGATTTGCTAAAAATCCTAAGGGACCTGTTCCCATTTGATTCCCTCTCCAAAATCGCTTACCAATTCTCATCCATAGAATGGTAGGACCACATATAAAGATTTCGCTGTTACGTTAACATTAAACCTATGACAGTGATTTTCTCGTTTCTCCCCGTGAGAACGAGACCCTTTCATGCTATGTTTAACAGTATAACCTCTGGCATCCATTTCGCTATTAGTTAACATTAAACCTATGACAGTGATTTCCTCGTTTCTCCCCGTGAGAACGAGACCCTTTCATGCTATGTTTAACAGTACAACCTCTAGCATCCATTTCGCTGTTACGTTAACATTAAACCTATGATAGTGATTTCTTCGTTTCTCCCCGTGAGAACGAGACCCTTTTATGCTATGTTTAACAGTATACCTCTGGCATCCATTTCGCTGTTACGTTAACATTAAACCTATGACAGTGATTTCCTCGTTTCTCCCCGTGAGAACGAGACCCTTTCATGCTATGTTTAACTGTATAACCTCTGGCATCCATTTCGCTGTTACGTTAACATTAAACCTATGACAGTGATTTCCTCGTTTCTCCCCGTGAGAACGAGACCCCTTTCATGCTATGTTTAACAGTATAACCTCTGGCATCCATTTCGCTGTTACGTTAACATTAAACCTATGACAGTGATCTCCTCATTTTTCGCAATGAAAACGAGACCTTTTCCAAATCCCATCAAAACTTCGAGCTTGGTGGCTTCTCAATCGGTTACGTCATTGCGACCTCTGAACTGGCAGATAGCCAAGTCTCATCTTTCAGTCCGGTAAGGACTACTTTGAGCTTGGTGGCTTTCAATCGGTTATGTCATTGCGACGTCTGAACCGGCAGATAGCCAAGTCTCACCTTTCAGTCCGACAAGGACTACTTCGAGCTTGGTGGCTTCTCAATCGGTTATGTCATTGCGACCTCTGAACTGGCAGATAGCCAAGTCTCACCTTTCAGTCCGACAAGGACTACTTCGAGCTTGGTGGCTTCTCAATCGGTTATGTCATTGCGACCTCTGAACCGGCAGATAGCCAAGTCTCACCTTTCAGTCCGTCAAGGACTACTTTGATCTTGGTGGCTTCTCAATCGGTTACGTCATTGCGACCTCTGAACCGACAGATAGCCAAGTCTCATTATTCAGCCAGTAAGGACTATTTTCTCAAATGGCTGCAATACAACTTGAAAGCGACAATTCAGAAGAAAAAAAAAACAAGTCAAAAATACAACAGGGGAGTCAAAATGAAATCACTTTTCATTGATTCTAAAAAGAGGGATACATGAAGGCACATATTACAAGCTATGATGGCGCTTCATAAGATTTGATCCGTCCTTCAAGAATGGCCAGCCTTGTCTTCCTATCATCAGCAGTCCTGATAAGAGCCTGCGACCTCAACTCGGCCTCATTAAAGCTTGCCGTCTAGGCTAAGCGAGCTTCAACTTCAACCAAGGTTGCCCTCTGAGCTAGCTCTTGCCGCAAGAGTTCGTCATTTTGAGCCCTAAGTTGCTCGAGCCGGGCAGCCTCTTCAAGACGCACTGGTTCAGCCTTGGATAAAAGAAGATTTGCCTCCCTGATCATTGGCCTTTTCAATTTTATCTTCAGCGTCAAGAAGAGCACTTCTAGAAGCGTCTATGGCGTCCCCGAGCTCTACCTTCCTTGTCTCCAAGGATTTCAAGTCAGAAAATGGCCTTAGCGGCTTCCTGAGCGGCAAGATGAGCTCCATGCATTTGAGCAACAAGGTGCGCAAGCTGCTCGTTAGCCAAAGACTCCAGGTCCGAATGGCTAAGATGGCGCCATTCGTCTACATCCCTCTCAAGTTAGTCCACCAGAAGTTCCAATGCAGCGGCTTGGTCATCCCCTCCAAAGTCTCGGATACTTTCAATGCTTCGGGAGTGGACCACCTTTAAAGCAGAGAATGAGGTAGTCGAACCCTTCAAGATCAGAGCAATGGATCGCTTCAAGCTCTTATAAAAGCTGTCGACTAACTCAGCCACAAATCATTCTCGGCCTCAATCACTCCTAGCAAACAAGCAGCCCCTGAAGACAGAGTTTCCGCCGGCCTTATTGATACTACTGTGGAAGGAACAGTAGAAGCACTGGCTGCAGCAACATGAGAGGTCGTCGGTGATCTAAGAGGATTCTTCATTGAAACCAGTACACTAGCCACAACCGAGGTCGGACTAGTGCTATTTCCGGGAGAGCGGGCTCAACCACCACTATTGGAGAAGTAGGACTGGTAATAACCCTCAGCTCCACACTTGGCAAGATAGATGGGGCTGGCGAAACTGATGGCATCTCACTCACCGATATAGTTGGAAGTAAGATTGGTTCCGTGACTACCGTCCCCTCAATTTCAGTTCCTCTGGCTGCTTCAGGCTGATAAGAGGGCAGGTCGGCATACAAAGCATCCAACTCAGCAGCATCCGCCGCGGTCGAAGTGCTTACTTCACCCCTGGATCTCTCAGGAAGATGGGTGGGGTCTCTTGAAGTCGATGCACCCAGAGGCGGAACACCTGCAACAAGACTTTGTTTAGGCAGGACATGACAAATAGCAAGAGTCAAAAGGTCAAAACAGTACCAAAAGATAATGTCACCTCAATTGTCTTGATGGCTGCATCAGTCCCTACGGGCTCCATAGGAAAATCTTTGGCGGAATCAACACGAATGGCCAGCCCACCTTCGCTTGCCGAACCCTCCGTGGTCCACCCAAAGGAGCTAGAAGCTTCGGGACTTCCTTTCGAGGTCCCAGCGCCCGAAGGACCTACATCAGCCGCATCATCTCCGGACTCTTCTGAAACGGCGAAATAGCCAGCCTCATCGCCCTCCTTATAAGTAAACAAGGGATCATAATGCTCCCCTTGTTCTCCGACAGCTTCAGCTTTCAGGCTTCTCACTGCCTCAGTTCCTGAATCACAAAGCAAATAATGAGCTGTCTGGAACAAATAAAAAGTATATTACAGGGACGAAGCTGATCTTACCCGGGTTCGGAGCGGCTTCGCCAGTAGTCGATTTAGGAACCAACAATTCAGTTACTAATGGCGCAGGAGGAGGAGCTGCAGCAGGTAATTCGCCCTCTGCAACAACCGTAGGAGCGTAGCGACGAGGCTTCTTCACTACCTTCTTCCTACGAGATCTACCCTCCCGTTTTCGTTTGAAGTGGACGTCGGTGATTGGTTGCTAATGTTGCATATTTAATGTTACATTTCCATACTTATTTTAGAATAAAAGCCTGCATTGTCCTAATTATTTGTCTAATTTATTTGCATGCCCAATCCTTAAGGAGATGAAGAGAAATGAGCCCAAAAGCCCACCAGAATTCTGAATTAAATCAGAATTAATTCGCACTCACAAAATCAGGGCAAAATCATGAGTTGAAACCGGTTGAGAAGAATCCTCTCAGAATCGATCGGTTAAAGCCAAGAATCCAAGGTCATTTCGTCAGAATCCGAGCTCAAACGACAAAACCAATAAAGGATAAAGCCAGAAGAAACCCCCGGAGAGACCCACCAACAGGGTGTGGCCATCTGGCCACACCCTGGCCGCGGAAACGCGGCTTGGGCCGCATTTCCGCGGCAATCTTGGGGAGTTAGGGGGAGCGTTTGCTCCCCCGACCTCCCCGGGATTCTGGTTGTTGGGTTTATGCCTATAAAAGGCCATTATCTGCGCTAAAAATGGAACGTCAAGGCAGATTAGGATTTAGCCTAGTTTTAATTCTTTGTAGTTTAGGTTTTTCTTTTCTTGTTATGTAATTTATATGTAACTTAGGGTAGAAGAAGATTCAAGTAAGTAAGAGAGAGGCTGAAGTTGAGAGTGACACCGACGATGTACCCTCCTCCTTTCTTCCATTGTCTCTGCAATTAATAAAGATAAGAGTTCTTTTTATGTTTGTATTTTCTTTTGTTTCATTTTCCTCTTCTACTTTACCTTAGTTGTTGTTGTTGAGTGTACAAGTGAATTCCAAAGCACGTATAACTAAGCTACGTGAGAGCCAGCGATAGTTCATGAAGACGTTCTCCTCTTCCAAGATCCGCAACACTTCGTTCTTGCTATGCTTGACGATATAATGTGCACGGGGACTGAGCTCAAGCTTATGATCTATGCGTTGAACGCCTCCGAAGCAAAGGTAGAACATGCAACGGTTTCCAGGTAAGTCATCACTCAACCTAGGTAAGTATTTCTACACTTTTCTTTCTTTCTTTTCTTTTACTTCTTTAGTATAGATCACCAACCATCTCCTCCAACTCTATCTTCTCCACTTCATTGTACATAGTCGCTTTTATTGTTTTCTGATTTTCCACCTTCTTCATCTTTCATTCTCTTCTAACATAACATAATTCTTTCATTTTTTCTTAACTTAAAAACAGAGAAGAACCTTCGCTTTTATTCTTAACGATTTCAATAAAGAACCGTAAAGCTTCCATCGCAAACCCTCTTTGTGGATCACGACCCGCATAGCCACTTGCTATAGCGGAAGAATTGAGCACTTGCACATATTCTTTCTTAAGTTCTATAATCTCGTAATTTTTGTGCAGGTTTAGCCTCAATCAAAATTTGGCGCCGTTGCCGGGGAGGGTAAAACGGTTTTTATTGAAATCTGAATTTTTATTGCAAATTTTTTTAGAACTAAATGAATTTTCTTCTCTGTTGCAGGTTACAGGGCAAGAAAAGCAGGAAATTAATATTGCAGTGACATACAAGTGGTATTGGGCCTCTGCTCTAGAAAGCAGAGACCCATTGCCCTCTGAATTGCCGCGTTTCCACGGCAAAAGCCGCGGATCCGCGGCAATAAAGAGCTGACTACTAACAGATTTTTGCAGGGCTGCTTAGTTTGCAAGTTCTAGTTTTCTGCAATTCTTTATTTCCTATATGCCATCACATAAGCCTGCTAAATAATCAACAGTAAAACGTTTGTTGCAAAAGTTAAAATTGAGTAGACGTTTGCATTTTAGGCACGCGTTCTTTTCAATTCCTTTATCTTTACTGTTGAAGAGTGCTGGAGCAAGGTACGTTTGCATTGCATGTAGAATAGGAATCATTTCTTGCTTGATTTCCATGCTTGGAGTGAATCTTATTTACATATCCTGTACACTTGCACAAACTTATTTTAAGGGCACTAACCTAATAACAAGATAAGGTGGGGATTTAATCACCCTTCCTTAGCCCAAAAATCAGAATTCAAGCACTCACTAACCCAAGCCTAACTTAAAATGAGTAGACGTTGGCCTAGGGACATCTCGGACTCAATTAGGAGATTATCCTAAGGGAGAAAGGTGTTGGAACTTGACTCTTGCCAAATCAGTGTCTAGGAAAGGGATTAAGGGCCGAAAGCCCGAAGGTTGGTGGTTATTTAATTAAGGAACGTCTGTTGACAGAAAACCTCCCACCAACCTTGCCCTTACCTGGCTGATTAGCTTGTGGTCAAGGTCTACATTCAACCTCCCGTGGACAGTCTAACCAGTTAGGAGTCGTCTAGGTCTAGGTCTACCCTAACTTAGGCTAGAATTTTTTCTTTTTTTGTTTGTTTATTTGTTTGTTTTTCTTTGTTTGTATTCTATTGTGTGATATGGACTATAATAATAATTTTTTCAACTACAATAATAATCCATATTACACACCGACTTCATTTTCAGATATTACCAACTCGGCATATCATAATTTTGACCAACCTAGTGTGCCGGATTGGTCTTATCCGAATCAATATGACCCATACCCCCATCTAATAACTATAATTTCATAATGATTTCAACTCTTCACCGAGTCAGTGGGGATTCACCTCCCCCGAGCATAATTTCCAACCACCTTGCCCTCCTTCTCCACCCAGTCCACATTATGTTCAAGATTCATACTCAGTTCCAGCCGTCCAAAATAGGAAACCATCAATTATGGAAATGAGTATGCGTGAGTCCAAACATAAATCCCAAAATCTGATGGACTCACAATTTCACTACCACTTCCAAGACAATTCTTCTTCTTTTCATCAAAATAATGAACCTATCAACTATGAAAAGATGCTTGAAGCCATGACTCAGGCTCAAAACACTCGTAATCGTGACATAGATATGATGGTCGAATCTCTACGTTCCCACCGTCCTGATGTCACTAACTATTCTGTTAGAGCTGAAGAGTCATGTAGTTTTGGAAATCAAGATTCCATTTCAGCACAACCATTTGAACTTACCCAAACTCCAAATGATATTGATAGTTTGGCTAGTTTTTCTTTTCCTGAAATAGAACTTGAAAATGATTATGATCCTGAACCCCAACTTAGTGATTCAATTCTATTTCCTGATTCGATTATGACTCCGGTATCTTCACCTGACTTCAATCTCTTCCCGGAGTCAACATTGGATCCTGTACCAATTCATAAAGAAATTGAATCACCTATCTTTGAGGATCATGTTGAACTTGACCAACTATACACTTTTGAAGATCCTATTGACAAATTGGCAAGTTCTCAATTTTTGATATTGAACTCAATGAGATATGTGACCTAGATTCCCAAATCTGTGATCCAGTTCAACTTTCTGAATCAATATTGACTCCTATTGTGTTACCAAACTTGAGTAATATTTTAGAGTCAGTTTTGATTCCTCCACCTATCATTCCTGAACTGGAATCACCAAAATTAGGTCACATCCCATTGTTAGAAAATACATGTGGACTTGAGTTTCAACTTCTTGACTTGGACCCGCATCTTGAACCAATTTCGACTCCTGAACCTTTACTTGACTTAAGTCACCTTCCTGAGTCGGTATTAGTTCCTGTCCTTCCTGAGTCCAAGTCAATCATTCTATCATTTCATACTCCATTCTGGGACGAGGTGGTTGATAAATTTGACTCCAAAATCAATTATGAAATATGGAAATTAGATGGGGTAAAATATTTAATAAAGATCCTTCATGGATTTATCTTTTTAATGGGTTATATTAAAGATATTGCTGGTGGGTTCCTCCGAGACCTAAGAAAAGTTGATTGGGCCGCGTTTCGTGGACCAATCAGACCACCACCGGAACCACCACCTTAAGGTAACCATTTTCCTTCCCTTTCTTCTTTTTCATGCATCTATGCATTAATTCATACATTGAGGACAATGCATGAGATAGGTGTGGGGGAGGGTCTAACATAACTTTTCTTTTTCTTTAAAAAAAAATTAACATTTTTCTTTACTTTTAAAAAACTTTTTGAAAAATAGAAACATATTTTGACTTATTTTGTAAGAAATTAAGTTAATCTTAAGGAATAGGAAAATCCAAATTAGGATTTCTTATACTTGGTCAAAATAAGATTATTTGTTTGATTTATAGAGTTAGGAAGATAATTTGTCAAAGTAATTTAGACTTGATCTTTACCTTGATGAAATATGCACACTTCATACACTTACACACTTAGGGTTCAAAAACAAAGATTCTTATGCCTTATAAAAAAATATATATATAAACAAATCTAATTATTGATTAGCTAGGTGCTTTGGCCTAAGAAAGCCTTAGTATTTATGCAAAAGATAATTAGATGAATTGAAAAAAAAAAAAAACAAGTCTAATTATTGACTAGCTAGGTGCTTTGGCCTAAGCAAGCCTTGGTATTTATGCGAAAGATGATTAGATAAGTTTGAAAAGAAAAATCCTCTGATTAAGCTGGGTATTTGTGCCTAATAAAGCATAAGTATTCACGCCTAAAAGAGGTTCATATAATAAAATCCTTAGTTTTGTGGCCTTATTTGCTCGAGTCCTTAAGTCCTTGGGGTGTTTTCTCACCTGATGCCCTAAGACCGTTTGGTTTGGGAGTCATCGATTAAAGGCTCGTTACATGGGCAGATTAGAAAGCCTAATAAAACTAAGGAATAATACCACAAAAAAAAAGAAAAAAAATAACAACATATATATATATAATAATAAGACATAAGAGTTAGAGTTAATGAGCCCTTAGTCAAAATTTTCACAGTCACAAGGTGCATATGACTTAGGGTAAAGTAATAGACTAGATGAGAAGTACAATTTGACTCCTTACTTTGATTGATAACAAATTTTTGAATAGAGACTAAGTTTAGGAATGAAAAATTCGGCTTTCCTATAACTTATAGATTGCTTAGATCTTACAATCATATTTCAAATATTTTTCTCTTTCAAAATGCTTTTCGAAAATACTAACTCTTTATTTCCCTTTCTTTATGGATTTTGTGGGTATAATCCGCTGAAAACCCTCACGAGACAACACTCGTCCTCTAGGGGAAACCTAGAGGTTTAACGGCTTGTTACACATGCTCAGTGCAATCGCGTGACCTGCGAAAGTGGTCTAATAATCCTTAGTATAATTTAGTTGTTTTGCTCGAGGACAAGCAAAAGATAGGTATGGGGGTGTGATTGGTTGCTAATGTTGCATATTTAATGTTACATTTCCATACTTATTTTAGAATAAAAGCCTGCATTGTCCTAATTATTTGTCTAATTTATTTGCAGGCCCAATCCTTAAGGAGATGAAGAGAAATGAGCCCAAAAGCCCACCAGAATTCTGAATTAAATCAGAATTAATTCGCACTCACAAAATTAGGGCAAAATCATGAGGTTGAAGCCGGTTGAGAAGAATCCTCTCAGAATCGATCGGTTAAAGCCAAGAATCCAAGGTCATTTCGTCAGAATCCTGAGCTCAAACGACAAAACCAACAAAGGGTAAAGCCAGAAGAAACCCCGGAGAGACCCACCAACAGGGTGTGGCCATCTGGCCACACCCTGGCCGCGGAAACGCGGCTTGGGCCGCGTTTCCGCGGCAATCTTGGGGAGTTAGGGGGAGCGTTTGCTCCTCCGACCTCCCCGGGATTTTGATTGTTAGGTTTATGCCTATAAAAGGCCATTATCTGCGCTGAAAATGGAACGTCAAGGCAGATTAGGATTTAGCCTAGTTTTAATTCTTTGTAGTTTAGGTTTTTCTTTTCTTGTTATGTAATTTGTATGTAACTTAGGGTAGAAGAAGATTCATGTAAGTAAGAGAGAGAGGCTGAAGTTGAGAGTGACACCGACGATGTACCCTCCTCCTTTCTTCCATTGTCTCTGCAATTAATAAAGGTAAGAGTTCTCTTTATGTTTGTATTTTCTTTTGTTTCGTCTTCCTCTTCTACTTTACCTTGGTTGTTGTTGTTGAGTGTACAAGTGAATTCCAAAGCACGTATAACTAAGCTACGTGAGAGCCAGCGATAGTTCATGAAAACGTTCTCCTCTTCCAAGATCCGCATCACTTCGTTCTTGCTAGGCTTGACGATATAATGTGCACGGGGACTGAGCTCGAGCTTATGATCTATGCGTTGAACGCCTCCGAAGCAAAGGTAGAACATGCAACGGTTTCCAGGTAAGTCATCACTCAACCTAGGTAAGTATTTCTACACTTTTCTTTCTTTCTTTTCTTTTACTTCTTTAGTATAGATCACCAACCATCTCCTCCAACTCTTTCTTCTCCACTTCATTGTACATAGTCGCTTTTATGTTTTTCTGATTTTTCACCTTCTTCATCTCTCGCTTTCTTCTTAACTTTAACCATTAACTTTCTTTTTCTTTTTCATAACATAAAACAGAGAAGAACCTTCGCTTTTATTCTTAACGATTTCAATAAAGAACCGTAAAGCTTCCATCGCAAACCCTCCTTGTGGATCACGACCCGCATAGCCACTTGCTATAGCGGAAGAATTGAGCACTTGCACATTTCCTTTCTTAAGTTCTATAATCTCGTATTTTGTGTGCAGGTTGTACCTCAATCAAATTTTAGTTTTCTTTAAAAATAAAAAAAATTAACATTTTTCTTTACTTTTAAAAACTTTTTGAAAAATAGAAACAATATTTTGACTTATTTTGTAAGAAATTAAGTTAATCTTAAGGAATAGGAAAATCCAAATTAGGATTTCTTATACTTGGTCAAAATAAGATTATTTGTTTGATTTATAGAGTTAGGAAGATAATTTGTCAAAGTAATTTAGTCTTGATCTTTACCTTGATGAAATATGCACACTTCATACACTTACACATTTAGGGTTCAAAAACAAAGATTCTTATGCCTTATAAAAAAATATATATATAAACAAATCTAATTATTGATTAGCTAGGTGCTTTGGCCTAAGAAAGCCTTAGTATTTATGCAAAAGATAATTAGATGAGTTTGAAAAAAAAAACAAGTCTAATTATTGACTAGCTAGGTGCTTTGGCCTAAGCAAGCCTTGGTATTTATGCGAAAGATGATTAGATAAGTTTGAAAAGAAAAATTCTCTGATTAAGCTGGGTATTTGTGCCTAATAAAGCATAAGTATTCACGCCTAAATGAGGTTCATATAATAAATCCTTAGTTTTGTGGCCTTATTTGCTCGAGTCCTTAAGTCCTTGGGGGTGTTTTCTTACCTGGTGCCCTAAGACCGTTTGGTTTGGGAGTCATCGATTAAAGGCTCGTTACATGGGCAGATTAGAAAGCCTAATAAAACTAAGGAATAATACGACAAAAAAAAAGAAAAAAAATAATAACAACATATATATATATATAATAATAAGACATAAGAGTTAGAGTTAATGAGCCCTTAGTCAAAATTTTCACAGTCACAAGGTGCATATGACTTAGGGTAAAGTAATAGACTAGATGAGAAGTACAATTTGACTCCTTACTTTGATTGATAACAAATTTTGAATAGAGACTAAGTTTAGGAATGAAAAATTCGGCTTTCCTATAACTTATAGATTGCTTAGATCTTACAATCATATTTCAAATATTTTTCTCTTTCAAAATGCTTTTCGAAAATACTAACTCTTTATTTCCCTTTCTTTATGGATTTTGTGGGTATAATCTGCTGAAAACCCTCACGAGACAACACTCGTCCTCTAGGGGAAACCTAGAGGTTTAACGGCTTGTTGCACATGCTCAGTGCAATCGCGTGACCTGCGAAAGTGGTCTAATAATCCTTAGTATAATTTAGTTGTTTTGCTCGAGGACGAGCAAAAGATAGGTATGGTGGTGTGATTGGTTGCTAATGTTGCATATTTAATGTTACATTTCCATACTTATTTTAGAATAAAAGCCTTCATTGTCCTAATTATTTGTCTAATTATTTGCAGGCCCAATCCTTAAGGAGATGAAGAGAAATGAGCCCAAAAGCCCACCAGAATTGTGAATTAAATCAGAATTAATTCACACTCACAAAATCAGGGCAAAATCATGAGGTTGAAACTGGTTGAGAAGAATCCTCTCAGAATCGATCGGTTAAAGCCAAGAATCCAAGGTCATTTCGTCAGAATCTGGAGCTCAAACGACAAAACCAACAAAGGATAAAGCCAGAAGAAACCCCCGGAGAGACCCACCAACAGGGTGTGGCCATCTGGCCACACCCTGGCCGCGAAAACGCGGCTTGGGCCGCGTTTCCGCGGCAATCTTGGGGAGTTAGGGGGAGCGTTTGCTCCCCCGACCTCCCGGGATTCTGGTTGTTGGGTTTATGCCTATAAAAGGCCATTATCTGCGCTGAAAATGGAACGTCAAGGCAGATTAGGATTTAGCCTAGTTTTAATTCTTTGTAGTTTAGGTTTTTCTTTTCTTATTATGTAATTTGTATGTAACTTAGGGTAGAAGAAGATTCATGTAAGTAAGAGAGAGAGGCTGATGTTAAGAGTGACACCGACGATGTACCCTCCTCCTTTCTTCCATTGTCTCTGCAATTAATAAAGGTAAGAGTTCTTTTTATGTTTGTATTTTCTTTTGTTTCGTCTTCCTCTTCTACTTTACCTTGGTTGTTGTTGTTGAGTGTACAAGTGAATTCCAAAGCACGTATAACTAAGCTACGTGAGAGCCAGCGATAGTTCATGAAGACGTTCTCCTCTTCCAAGATCCGCATCACTTCGTTCTTGCTAGGCTTGACGATATAATGTGCACGGGGACTGAGCTCGAGCTTATGATCTATGCGTTGAACGCCTCCGAAGCAAAGGTAGAACATGCAACGGTTTCCAGGTAAGTCATCACTCAACCTAGGTAAGTATTTCTACACTTTTCTTTCTTTCTTTTCTTTTACTTTTTTAGTATTGATAACCAACCATCTCCTCCAACTCTTTCTTCTCCACTTCATTGTACATAGTCGCTTTTATTGTTTTCTGATTTTCCACCTTCTTCATCTCTCGCTTTCTTCTTAACTTTAACCATTAACTTTCTTTTTCTTTCATAACATAAAAACAGAGAAGAACTTTGCTTTTATTCTTAACGATTTCAATAAAGAACCGTAAAGCTTCCATCGCAAACCCTCCTTGTGGATCACGACCCGTATAGCCACTTGCTATAGCGGAAGAATTGAGCACTTGCACATATTCTTTCTTAAGTTCTATAATCTCGTAATTTTTGTGCAGGTTTAGCCTCAATCAGTCGGGATCTTCTTTCTCCACTTTTTCAGCATCGGCATGTTCTACGAGGGCTATCCCCACCACGCCAGAAGCAGCTGCTGGAGCCTCAGCACCTGTTTCCGCTTCGAAGCGAGGATTTCCTGCATCCGAGGCTTCACTGTCATCAATGGCAATGAACTCCCCAAGGCCTGGGACACGAACCCTTTTACCCTCGCTCTTCTCAGTGACCTTCCGCTTCAGCCGCTGAGAAATTAACTTCACACAAGAAGAATTAATAGAAAATCCGGTGGGTGTGGAGTTTGAGGTCGTATACCACTGGCAGAATCCCAGGGTCATCAGAAGGTTCGGAGTCCTTAGCGGCATGCACAGCCGCGCTTCGGTATAGCCAGAATGAAGAACCGCCAGGCGCGGGCTCCATCGATAAGACGCCCCATAAAAGCCAGATTACTGTTTGGATTGCCCACGTACAGTTGGTCATACCCAAACTGACGGGCAAACCGACTTGGAACATAGGGCTCCAGGTAGCAGGTGTCCCCGCTTCTGTACAACAAATGTGAGGGCCGAATACTGACCAGCCACTCAAAGATTCCCCGACTCAATGACGTCTGCCCTTCTCCCACATCCTTAAACTCTTCACCATAGCCCGCATCCCGAATATAGGGAAAGCAGCGGAAAAGGCTATAGACGTCATGACGACACAGCAGCTTACGGACCGTAGCCACATAAGTCTTCGACCAAGAACATCCCTCGAATCGACGGAGAAGTGCCGTTCGAACACCTTCTGGGGGGTCCTCTCTGGCTTCGATCATGGAAGGACAATGAGGGGCGAACCACGCCAGCAAATAAGTATATGGCAGGCCTATTTTGGGGTTTGGTCCGTCGCAGGGCAGAATAGTCCCCTTTCCCCATTTTGTCGTTGGTGGCCTACAGAAAGCCTCCGTCAATGCGCGAAGGCCTCTCTGAATACAGCACACCATGGCTGGAAGAAGTCCAAGAGAACGACCATGGACTAGACGAACAGCAGGCAACAAGACAGTCGAATGAATGATGTCGCCCGATGAAGATGGCACCACACATCTCTTCAACCAGACCGTCAAGAAACCAGCCAGAAGTGCCCTCCGGGACATCAGCCGACGAGCCTGGTGGTGGAAACTCCGAAGAATATCGCCTTTTTCATAGGGGCTGTCATCTTCTTCCAGATTTAAATCCCCTTGAGAATGCTCTTGCATCCGGCAAAAGATGTCTTCATCAACAACTCCACAATGAGCCGCTTCGGGAGTATTTTCCATGTCAGGGAACAAATAATCTCCCCAGCTCTTCAAGCTGCATGAAGCTCCCTTACTGCTCCCGTGTATACTAGAGCAAATGTACAAGTGGCACATCAACTCCCAGTAGGTCTCAAACAAGGCGGGCTCCTGCTTCTCCAGAAGTGCCAATTCTGCCTCGCACGGGAAGTATTCTTCGTATGGGAGAGACCCCAAGGGCAGAGCAGAGACTTCCCACATCTCGTGCAGAGCCATACCCAATTCGCCAACAGGGGTAAAGAAGGTCCCTGTAGCCGGGCAGTATAAATCAAAGATGGCGTAGAAGTTCGCTACGCTCATCTGAATGCCATAACAGGTCGCTCTGACGGCATCATAAAGATTCAGTCTCTCCAGATTCTCCTCGAAATGAGCAAGACATATAGAGTCAAATCCCTCCACCATGCCTTCGGAGGGTGAATCCACCCTGGAGTCCTGAAATCAGTGGCTGGATAGTTACCACGAACCTTAAAGAATTGATTTCCAAAAGTCTGAGCCACCGCAGGATTTTCTCCTACTGGGATGTCTTGGAGTACATTCCCAGGATGGAGACCCATTATGCAGCGAGGAGGCCCCGCTCTTGTGTAACCGGGTGAGGGAATTATCAACTTCCCTATGTGAACGGGTTCAGTAGTCTGACTCACTTGCCACTGCATCCTCCGAGCCCTCGTCATGCATTGAAAGAAGGACAAAGGAAAATGCCGCTTGCTAGACGGGAGATAGAACTTCTCGCCAGGTAATTGGAAAATCCACTGCCCCTCTCTGGCTAGCAGCTGGCAATCATGGTCTGGCGCCGCATCTCCAAACATGAAGCCGGCTTCCGATAGATTCTTCGGTCAGAATCTTCAAAGGGAGCAGTAGTTAAGATGCTCCTCATGGTGCGCTGATCCCCACCATGAATAAGTGTATCCTGGGCAGCAGAGCTTCGCTCGCTGAACAGCGAAGCTTTCCCTTGAAACTGCAAGATGACATTGCCATCTAGCCCCCTGGCTGTGCCAAAGAGACTGTTCAGAGGACCAGGAGTATAGTGCACTGCAAGAGAAAAGAAAATCTATGATTAGTTCATCAGCCAAACAAAGGCTAAAATGAGAATGCAACTTTTATCAAGGCATAGCCTCGCTCTCCGAGCGAAGCTGGCCTAATAATAGCTTCGCCCCGAAGCTTAGCTTCGCAGCTGCAGCGTAACTCCGCACTCCACACGAAGGCAGGATGCAGGAAAATGTCAAAGTGTTAGCTTCGCTCTAAAAGCTTAACAGAATGCGGCAAAGCCCCAGGGGCTAACTTCGTCAGAAAGGTGTTATTGCCTAAAGACTATTTTAAGGGCATTAAGGTCCTTTTCAGTTACACTTCGAAGGACAGCTTCGCATCCTATCATTCAACAGGATATGAACCGCCTAAGGGATAGCTTCGCCTGGAAGCTTAAAGAAGGACTCTTCAGTTCTTAGATTCCCAATCAAGAAATCTAGGGAAATTCAGGGAATCAAATTCCCTAAGATTAACAGATCATAATTGATCGTTCTGGATTCATCTAAAGATAGCCAAAAATCAGCTTTAAAAGAGAGGTGACAATCTCTGATCAAAAGGGAAAGATCCCTACCGGCGATCGGTCGTTCGATGACCGGAGGAGGAGAAGGACCCTCCGTTGTAGAAGTTGTGACCTCTTTTCCTGCTCGTCTCTTGGGAGCCATTGAAGGATGGAGGAGGTTCTTGGATTCTCAAGTAAAGAAGGAAGAAGAAGAAAAGAGTCAAGTGCTCTGAAAATTTCAAAGAGAAGTGATGACCTTCTCTCTCAGCCCGATCAGGCTTTTATAGGCTGATGATCGCCTAAAACGACGCCTCGATAAGAGTACAGGCTGTCGTTTCAAATTAATTTGAAACGGCGCCTAAAGTGCCTTCCCGAGAAGCGCTGATTCAGCCCCACTAAAGGCTAACTTCGCCACGAGTCAAGTGCTGACTTAGCGCGACGTATCGATAGCTTCGCTAAAAAGCATACCTTAGCTCTGCTAAAAGCACAGCCCGAGCTTCGCAGAGAATTCATGCTAGTTTCACTGGAAGCGCGTTCCTAATTCAGAAAGGATTCTGTCTTTAACTTCGCATGAAGTCTAGCTCCGCTGGACCAATTCAAGTGAAGGAGAAGCAAATCAGATGAGCAGAAATTGAACTTTTATTGATTTAAACGGGAAGGTACATTGATACTACTACATCAAGGTTGTGTTTCGTACAACAGAATCATTTTGCTCAAAAGGCATACAAGTCGTCTTATCTACTTCCAAGCCTAACCAACTGGAAAAGCAAGAGACAAGTCTCCGATCTCTTTCAAAGGCTGGCGAACATAGCTCACTGCAATGCAAACTGAAACAAGTTAGCAGTAAGTCAAAGGAAAAGCTACAAAAGTAAAATGCTAAGTCAAATTCTTTGGGGCGAAGCAATTTATATCCGATTCAGTTGCAGTTTAACAATGGATTCCAGTTTCAGTTAAGCAGAGGATAGCCTCGCTTGCACAGTGATGATGGGCTAGCTCAGCATAAGCCAAGTCCTAACCTCGCCTATATGGCTAAGCCAGACTGATCCTGAGGGACGCAGTCTTGACCCCACCTATATGGCAAGACTGGCTCAACTTTGAAGAGACTAAGTCCCAAATTTTGCCTGTGTGGCGAACTTAGCAAGCAAGCATGCAATGATCTTTCTTTGTTCAAAAGATAGCTTCGTCGGGAAGCTGGAAAACAGGGCTGAAACCCTTCTCTGCAGATCAGTCAAATACCAAATGAAGAACAAGGGAAATCAATCCCTGAGGCAGTTGTTAAAGCTAAATTAAGGGAGATAAACTCCCTAAAAGTTATCAGTTCATTGGTAAAGTCTCTGGATGACCGAGACTCACCGGTTCTTGGCCGGATAATGACCAGAGTGGGCATCCCCACTAGTTCAGAGATCTAAGTATCTCTCTCTAATAATCAAGAGAAGATATGAGCAGACCGCTTCTCTTCAGAAGACCTCAGGCGTCTTATTTATAGGCCTCATGGCCTGAGCGCACCGCTGCGGTTTCAAGCATAGAAGCACGAGCGGATTTAAGGCATTTATTGAGCCTTGAGAAAGGGAACGGTTTGCCTCGAAAACGCGCAAGGAAGGAATGATCTCCCTCGTCAAATGTGAATTTATTGGGCCTTGAGAAAGGGAATGGTTTCCCTCGGAAATGCGCAAGGGAGGAATGATCTCCCTCGATTAATTCAAAAGAAGTTATTTCAACTTCGGAAAGGAAATAATCCTTCTCATAACTAGTCAAAAGGCTGTTGACCTCGGGAAAGGAACAGCATTCCAAAGCGAACTTATTCCGAAAGGCTCGGACGCGGAGCCACTCAGACGCGAAGCTACCCGGACGCGAAGCTGCCCAGATGCGAAGTTACCCAGAGTGGCGAATCTACACGATTCTTCGGCGAATCTATCCCAAAGCAGGATTAAAAGCGAAGCTGAACTCAACCACCATGGCGACGTTCGTACTTCATATACCACCGATCAAAGCAGTTCAAAGTATTTCGAACTCTGAGCCATTCCATTGCAGACTTTCGAAAACTTTGAAGGGGGTCTTGTTGACACTTTAAAAAAGACAAGATTCTTACTGGCCTGAGCAATGTCTAAACTTGTTGACATTTACAAAAGACAAGTGACAGACAAGCTGACGATCAGTTCTGTACTTGTTGACATTTACAAAAGACAAGTGACAGATAAGCTGGCAACCAGTTCTGTACTTATTGACATTTACAAAAGACAAGTGACAGATAAGCTGGCAACCAGTTTTCACCCATCCCCGAGGGACAAAGAAGCAACTTGGACTCTACTGATCCAGTGAAGCAGACAGTGAGCTCCGGATTGTCTCTAAACAGACCTCAGCAGGTCTAAGATGCTAGCACTTAGCATCACATGAGCCCAAAAGAATAGCCTCACCTGAGAGGCTAAGATCACCTAACTTTGCCTTGAAGCCATTCACAGCTCCGTCAGGAAGCTAACTTACAGTTTCGCCTGAAGCGCTCAGATAACTCCGCAAAGAGTTAACTTCGCTCGAAGCCACACGCAATCGCGCAGAAGGATGTTCGGTAGCTTCGCCACAGATGTTATCTAGCTCCGCTGAAGAGCTTTCTTCTGACTTCGCCAGATGCTTCTTCCAGCTCCGCTGCGAGCTCGATGCGGCAGCTCCGCTGCGGGTCCGTTATGGTCAACCTTTGACAAATTAAATCTCCAGATGAGATCAAATCTATTCAGGATCAAGATCAGATCCAATCAAGATCAAATCTGAGATCAAATTTGACAGTTGATTGCCATAATCTCTTGACTCTCCTAAAACGAGTAAGAGGATCAAGGGAGATCTTCCAATTATATGGAAAGGACCAAAACAAATCAGGAGACCGATCTACCTGTTACTTCTAGCTTCGCAGAAGCTGATTCTAGCCTCGCAGCAAGGCTACTTTCCAGATTTGAACAGATTTGATTCAATCTGTTTCCATATTTTCAAGGGACAATTATACCCTTGCTCTCCCTATAAATAGCCCCACCAGGGGCACAAGGAGAGAGGACCTGGAGACGACGCGAAAGGACGCGCACAGAGAGAGAGAGAGGCTAAACAGAGATTTATTCTCTTGCTTCCAAAAATTCAGAGACTTCAGAGAATCACTTCTCTAATCAGGGTGCTGATACCCTAATACCTTCTTCTCAAGGAATCTCCAGAACAGGCGAGAAGGAATTCCATAGCGAAGGCGGATTTGAGAAGTAACAAGAGGGTTCTACCAACCTTCTGTTCTCCGATTCCCCGAACCAGTCAAGACGGGAATCTCATCGATCGCATCGTCAAAGGGACAAAGTGGTCGCGCGCTGACCAGACTCCTATCGGCACACTTCTCCAGAATCTCAGAGGAGATCTACTTGTAATCTTTGTGTTACTTGTAATTTAGCTCCTCGACATTTTTTTTGTAAGTTTTCCCCTCTGCAAAATCAATGGAAAACACCGCTTGATTTTCTCGAGCGCTTGTTGGCAAGCATCATCCCAAATGAATGAAACACCCTTCTTTATCAATTTGGTGAAAGGTTGGCATCGTCTTAAGAGATTTGAGAAAAATCTTCAGATATAGGCCAGTTGCCCTTGCAATCCTCTAAGCTCTCTAAGATTCTTTGGAGATTGCATTATCTGGACAGTACAAACTTTCTCTAGGTCGAGGTGGATTCCTTTGGATGTTACGACAAACCCTAGGAATTTACCGCTTGCTACCCGCAAGAAGGATTTGGTGGGATTCATCTTCAATTGATGCACTCGCATGATAGCGATTACTGCTTAAGATCTGCGATGTGATTGCCTTTGGCACGGTTTTTCACTGCAATATCGTCTATGTAGCATTCCACTATTTTGCGTATATGCTCGTAAAAAAGTATATTCATAGCTCTCTGGTATGTTGTCCCTGCATTCTTTAATACGAAGGGCATCACAGTATAGCAGTACACCCCTAGTGTTGTCCTAAAGGATGTATATCTCTCTTCATCAGGGTATATCTTAATTTGATTGTATCCAGAGAATCCATCCATGAAAGACATCCGTTCAAACTCACACGTGTTGTCGATCATGACATCCGTGATTGGAAGAGAGAACTTATCTTTAGAACAAGCTTCATTTAGATCACAGAAATCGATGCAAACCCAGATCTTCTCATTCTTCTTGGTGACGGGGACGATATTAGCTACCCAATCAGGGTGTTGTTCTTCTCTGATGAAATCAGAGTTTATAAGCTTCGTGACTTCCGATTGAATCGCTTACATTATCTTTGGACGAAACCATCGTTACTGCTGCTTGACAGGCTTCGCTTCTGGATTGATGTTGAGGTAATGCATAACCACCTGAGGATCAAACCCACACATATCCTTATAGTTCCAAGAGAAAACATCTATATACTCTCACACGAGACATATGAGATCTTCTTCCTTGGGAGGTGATAAGCTTTTGCTTATGAAGATGGATTTAGGATTAGCCTTATCTCCCAGATTGATCTGAATTACCCTATCCTCTGTGGGCGGTTCACATTGTTCAAAGTGAATATCCCAGAGAGCATTTAGGTGTTTGATCCAGGGATCTGTATCTGGCTAGATCATTTCTTCATTTTCATCTTCCGGGTGGCTTGTTGAAACTAAGTTTACTGAAAGTTCTTTGAAGATGTTGCTGACACTGACATCTGACTCCTATGATGAAGTGCCTGACGAGTGATTATAGTGTAATGACCTTTCAGACTCAGAGGCTAACGGGATTGGAGTTGACACATAGTCCAACCCCCTGCGAGTTCGATGATAATAATAAGGGGTTTTTCCTTTTGGAACGAAGAATCGAAGCAGTGTTCTCCTTCCTTTGCCGAAGTTCAAGCCAGGACCACTTATTAGGTCATACCCTATGTTCTCCATCATCCTGAGTACATTTGACTCATAATGAGAGAACAGAGGATGTTTAGTCTCGCTTTCTGAGTCTTCATGAGTCATTGGTTTGGACTCGACTTTTCAGAAAAGGATCGATTTTGGCCTTTGTGTCTTACTGGGACCTCGAAGAAGGATCCTTGCACATCACTGACACTTTGATATGCCATGAGAGATGATCTCACTGGTGCATTTAATGATGTCAGGGCATCTATTATCGACCAGGGTTCATCATCTACATCGGTACTAGTATCTGATGGTACGGAATCAGAAGAAAACACAGAAAAATAAGCCAAATCTAACTCTTTATTAATATACCACTCGCTTATATCATTGGCTGTGTTATTAACATCGAGCTTATTAACGCTCGATACAAGTAGATTCAGCTCCCAAAGACATTCTTTTCTACCTCTGGCTCGACATCAGCTTCGTTACCAGAGTCTAGTTCCTCTGACTAGGGATTCTTGTCTATCTTCAGAGAATCCTAGTATAGGAGAGATTCTGTGAAGTAGTTCTTTACCCCCTTGAATGGATGCCTTTCGGCGATCAACGTTCAAACTTTTTCATCTCCGTCAACATACTTCATGACTTGATGGAGAGTAGAGGGGACGATGGAGTTGCGATGAATCCATAGTCGTCCCAGCAGCAAATTATATGAAGTGTTGGCGTCAATAACTTAGCACGTCACCTCAGATCTTAGGTTCTTGATATGACATTTGAGTTTAACCTTTCCCATTAGGCGCGTACCATTGGCGTTAAAGCCGTAAAAGGTAGTTTGAGTGGCACTCAATCGATGAGTGGGGATTCCCAAGTGCTACATCACCCAGCGGGCATGATGCTCAACGCAGATCCTGGATCCACCTGAATGCAGCTCACTTCAGATGATCCACTATACCCTATGAAGTATAAGGGCCTATCATGTTTCCCTTTAACCTGCATGTAGTCTGGAGTGAAGGTTATGCAGGGGGCATGTTGAGAAGCGTGGAGGCAGTTTTCTTCATCTTTCTCCTGTAGTTTAGCCGGAATCCGGGCCATGAAGACCTCAGCATCAGGCAAAGCTTCTCTCAGAGCTTCTCTTATTTATTTTGGTAGTCTCAGGAGCTCATAAAGGGTGATCCTAGCCAGAATATTGGCCAGTTGAGCCAAGATATCAAAGTGGTAAGGTCTCAAAGATCCTTCCGCTTTGTCCTTTGAGAGAGCCTTGGCATACCGAAGCTCCTTTTTCTTCTCCACGGGTTACTTCGTGGATTGCTTGGTTGGCTCTGGGGTTGGTTTAAGCGAATTTGTCACCATTTCATCGTACTTCTTCAAGTACGACTGACCCGAATGAGTCCCAGCAACGAGAGGTGCATTCAGTTCTGCAGCAAGGATGATTGTCTCCTCCCCAGAATCAGTCACTGAGGCGACATCGATTTTTGCTTTCTGGGAGGAAGCACCAACCACATTGTAAAGTGAAGCTTTTGTTTTGCCTTTGGACTTCCTATTGGTAACAGCAATCCACTGCTGGCCTTCCACGAGGTCAGGATGAACCCACATGATCTCTCCTTGAGGAGTCAGAACAAGGACGAAACCTTTCTCCCGCTGGTAGTGTGGATCTATATTGACCACCCTGAGTTCCCTTTTCGGGATGGAAACTACTCCGGCCGGCGTTGGAGGCTGTACCCCAAACTGAAGGAATGATGTCATGTTAGCTGTCACTTTTTCCTGCTCCAGGCGGAGCTTGAGCACCTCCGCATCAATCAAAGCTTGGAGAATGTCTTTGAAGACATAATAGCTCTTGGTAGGGTATCCCAGCATCCTATGATACAAGCAATAATAGGGGTTGTCGGTCTTGCCCACCTCCTCAGGATGTCTAGCTTTAGGAAGCTTCAGTCTGTTGCTCTTATTGAGTAACTTGAACAACGAATCTACATGCTCATCCTTGAAAGAGTATTGCTTGTTAACGCGGGGCTGGGTTAAAGAGCTACCCCCTCTAGCCGGTTGGGGCTTAGTGGGAGACTTTGTCTCTGTTGCCAGTGTGTCCTTCCTTTTAGCTTGGAAAGATGCTTCTAGCGCGCGCCTTGTCGACTTTTCGGGTTTGGGCTTATTTTTTTCTTCCTTAACCCTGAAGGCAATCTCTTCTGCCTGTTCGCCTTGCTGGACTAACTACTTCCAGGTACGATTTTCAGCTACTCTTATCTAAGATAGGAGTAGGATTTGAAAATTGTGATGGCATGTTTCCACCAGGGTAGCCTGGGTCATACCGCTAGGACATCAGAGTGCTATATTCTGAAATCCCTCCACAAGTGCTTTAACTGACTCTCCTTTCTGTTGCCTCATCGCCAGTAGAGTTGGCATGGTAATCTCTAAGTCATCTTCAAAGAAGCGTGTAAGGAAAAACTTCTCCAGATCACCACAGTTCTTGATGGAGCCTTCTGGGAGCTTCATGAACTATTCAAAAGTGATCTCCTTCAGGATGCCAATGAACAAACGTGCCAGGATGGCATCATTTGATACTACATTCCCTGTCTGAGACTTGAAGTAGTATATGTGCTGGTTCGGTGACCCCTTGCCATCGAAGGCCACAGGGTCATAGCTTTGAATTTAGGAAGGTACGAGATAAGACCCCACTCAGCCGGGTATAGCCGGGCAACTCCTGCTTCTTGTAGGCCTTTCTGACTGGCGAGGGCTTCAAGACGTTGTTTCAGTTTACTCATCCTTTTGGAATGAGTGCTCCCGTTCTCTGAATTGCCTTCCTCTTTGGATGGAGGCTTGGACGACTCAGAATTGGAATGCTCCTCCTCCTCAGTATGTGCAGAAGACGAGCTTTCCCCTTCCTTCCGTTTGCTTTTGGACTTCTTGGAAGGAGTCTTAGACTTAGGCTTCTTCTTTTTGTCCTCAAGCAATTGTGAAAGAATGTGCTTGAGGCTGTCGATAGATTCTTATTGAGTACGAATCATATCCCTCTGGGCCTGGGCTTGCTGTTCAAAGCGTCTGGCCATTTCTTCAGGAGTGCTTGCCATATATGCGAAGGCTTCTTTCTCTACAGAAGAGTTCGAGGCCTGTGATTCTGCGATGGTAGAATGTAAGTCGCTTACTGCAATACCCCTGGCTAGGGCACTGTAGTCCACTAGGGCTCTTATGCCAGTTCGAGTGCGAGTATGCCGGTACACTCCTTCCGGGTCGGTGTCAGACTCGTCAGAGCTGACTATTGGCTACTTCTCCTTAGTCTTGCTTGGTGTAATGCTTGGACCCACCATGTTCGCAGTAACTTTAGGGTAATATGCATCAGAGAAAGTTCTCTTTTTGGGAGCGATGCCTTTTGGCCAAGCGAGAGATTGACGTAGATGATAATCATTTGAACACCGACTATTTCAGTGGCATTCAGAGAGCACCGCTGTGATGACCCATTCATAGCAGCATAGTGGAGTGATTTGATGAACACTCTTCTTCTTTGTCAAGTAATCCCTTAGATCCGTCTGAGGGGGATCGAATAGACCAGTTTCGAGTCTCTGAGGACGAGGACTTTTCAGCTCCCTTCTGACCCTAGCCGTCGGAGAGCGAATGTTAACCTTGCATCGCAACTCCGAGACGCAAGTCTCAGGGGTGCAGGATTTAGAGACGCAGAGTTCACATTTTAAGAACAGATGCGGCTCTCGCGTTTTGGTGTTGAGACACGGGTCTTATGCCGCTGCAATAAGAGATGCAGACCTCGCATTGCTAATTGTCGCGTTTGTCTGGCGACACTTAAGAGACGTGGACTTCATGAGTCCCACATTCTGGCATAGAGACTCGAGTCTCATATCTCTGAGAAGAAACACAGACTTCACATTGGTGAACACCGCGCCTGTGAGGTAGGGCCTCAGAAACGCGAGCCTCATAAGCTCTGCGCTTTGGTATCCAAACGCGGACTTCATGCGTATGATGTTGTTCAGAAGAGTCACGAACTTGAGCCTCGCGTCCTGTATCTGCTGGCCAGATGGCTTTTCCAGATTCTTCTATCTGTTGTCGATGTGCGCGACGCCTTTGTCGATGTTCAGCATTCTAGTTACGCTTCATGGGTTGTTAGGGATCCTCGGTAACTTGCAGCTAAGGAAGAGGAGGGGCATGGCAAGATTGGCCTTCAACGACGTTGGTCTGCGAATCTTGTGGGAGACGTTGACGCGGGCTACGCGCGTCACGTGGCCAGAAATAGCCATGTTTGCACAGGTCGTCTTTGGGGAAGCCTCTGAAGAGAGTTGAGAGTGGATCTCTGAGGAGACCCTGCGGTACCGCCGTGCCACCCTGGGGCTCTTGGAGCTAGAAGAGAAGAACTCTTCATACTTTGTCTGGTCGAATTTCAAAATGAGTGACTTTTTCCCATGAAACTGACGTCACCTTACGCCACAACTTGCTCATCAGTAGAGAAAGTAGTCCCCGACGTGTTGGCCCAAAGGCCCTTCGCTCTAGTTTTGATAATGATTAACTCATATAATTATAGTACTAATGATCTTGTGTTTAATTAGTATTAGATATTTGATCAAGATCTTAGTTGGTATTTAGCTTCAACAAAGGATTTAAGTCAAAGTTTTGGAGCAAGCACGTTTTGATTCAAGAGCTCGCGCATCAAGATTGCATCAAGTACTCAAGAGGAGTCTAGCTCATTGGATCAAGGTTTGGACCAAGTCAAGAAGGAGAAGAACACCTTCACGAGAAGATTTTCAAGAAGACTTGTGTCATATTTGTAAGTATCAAGATTTTGTTTTTAGATAAAATGTAAAGGATAGATTAGTTGGTGGATTGCTCAAGTTCATATAGATTCACACACAAGATTTATATGTGTTTTCATAATAGAGTTTTCGTTTTGAAAAATACTGGTTTGATTTTTAAGATTCAAAATACACATATGTTTTATCAAAACTTATTTTAGAGCTTATTGTCAAAAACATAGATATTTCATCATATATGTGTAGTGGGTTATATCCATACACACTAAGCTTCAAAAGTGTTTAGAATATCTTGTTTTTGTATTTGGAAAGCTTTGAAAAATTGTTTTTGAAAAATACAGTTTTTTGTTTAAGGTAAAACTTCTATATTACAAAAATAGATCAAAATGTTTGTAATATGTTTTGATTTTTAATCAAACATGTTTGTATATCAAAGTATATCAATGAACATATTTTTGTAGAATTTATAAGAATTTATGGGATTCTATTGAAGGTAAAAAGACCAAGTTTTAAATCCCTAAAACCTATGTTCTGGCCTTCTGCCGTCGACCGGGCGGTCGACCGACGTGCACAAACGTGCACGGCCTTGTTTGGTTGGAGGGCCGGTCGACCGACCCGGTCGATCGTCAGAAAGTTCTACTCTCTGGATCTGGCCCCGGTCGACCGCAGAGAGCTCCTGCTCTCTGTATCCAGGCCTCGGTTGACCGGCCGGTCAACCGATGGCACAACGGTCAGAAATCTGACCGTCGGCTGGTCGACCGACATAGCGTCAGCAGCTGATTTGACCTCCAACGGCCATATATTGGGAGCCTATATATTGGGGTTCCCTTGGACTGTTTTCTACAAGATTTGAAGTGAGTTTTCAAGATAGTTTTTCCTACATTTCTAAGTGTTTATCTCCACTTGTTTTAGAGTCAAATACTTCCATATCAAAAGGATAGTTTTTCAAGAGTGTTTTGTAAAAGAAATTTCTTGAGCTTTTTACCGCCAAAATCAATCCTAGTTTTCTCACACACTTGTGCTATCCATTGATATATCAATCCGATAGGGATCTTTGTTGTGAGAGTATTTTAGGTGATCAAAGTGTTGTGATCACCAAAGTGTTCATCTTTGTATTTGAGGAGGCGGACTTGCGGGTTCGCGTTGTTTCGAGTTCTAGTGAGAGGTCGGTGTAGAGGTACGGCCTCAGCAAGCTAGTGTGCTTGCGGTGTGTAGTTCTTGCGGGAACAAGAGATGGACTAATGAGTCTAAGGAGTTCTAGTGTTAACTCATTGTAGGTGTTAAGGCACCGAGTGATCCAGTGGGATCGATTTTAGTGAAAATCCTTCATAGTATTGAAGGCGGGGACGTAGAGCAAGGGTGCTCGAACCTCGAAACAAATCTCCCGTGTTTGCGATTGCTCTCTTTCTATCTCTCACTTGTGTTTATATCTTACTTGCTTATATTGCTTTCATCTTTATATGCTTGATATATACTTGTGCTCAAATTGATATATGCTTGGGTTTGTTTGCTTACACTTGTATTTAACCAAGAGAGCCATAGCGGCACCTCAACTCTTATCTAGAGGAATCTTGAGGAGATAGTCCAGAGCCCTTCAACGGGAATTCGGCTACACTCTTGTGTTATACTTGGTGTGTTTAGCATAATAATTTTTAGTTTGCATAAATAGTTTTAATTTCGCATTAATTCATCTTTAGATTATCTAATCACCTATTCACCCCCCTCTAGGTGATTTCACAGCGGAGTCGCCATCTCTTGTACGGGGGGAAAAGTTGAAAATGTATTGCAAAATTTTCTTGAATCAATGAAAAATTACAACAACTTAAAATTTCAACTGCAAGAGAGAGAAAACACTCAAGCTCAGATCTTCTCTTTGTTTAAGGCTGAGTTCTTTGCGTAGCGGTGGAAAGTGAATCTTGTTTTTCATTTACCAGGTGAACGTCAAGCTCTTCTGGAAATTTTCTCCTTGGATTACGAAGGAGTAGCACAGCTTCTATCCAATGAAATCTTAAAGAGAGTTAGGCAAAAACTTGAACTCAGCAAGTTGATAGAAGAGTTTAACTCTTTATGAGTATTCCTCAGCAGAAAAATTCTGACCCTTCTTCAATAGAAAACTAAGCTATTTATAGGGGTTTCAGGGGTAAAACTATCCCCTAAAAACTCTCCATGATGAGGGTTAACTCCCCTCATTACGTGGACAGTACTTGACCCAGTAATGGGATAGTTATAACTGAGATACATGGCTCCTCTGTAGTTGGAATGCGGGCTTGAGCCATGCGCTTAGCCATTAAGGTAACGCTAGACGCGAGTCTTGAGCTCTGCGTTTGGATGTCACGGTGGTGTTAAAACGCGACCTTCAAACTCTGTGTCGAGCTTCTCGTCTGAGATACGGGTCTTAAGCTTCGCGTTTGGGCACCGCGGTGGTGTTGAAACGTGAGCTTCAAACTCTGTATCGAGCTTCGTGTGTGAGACGTGGACTTCAAGCTTTGTATCTGAGTACTGAAGTTGTGTTGAGACGCAGGCTTTGAACACTGCATCTTGGCATTGCAGTGGTGTTGAGACGCGGGCTTCGAGCCCTACGTCTCGGCTTTGCACGAGTGGTTTTGATTAGCCTCGCGTCTGAAATATGGACTCTGTTATCTATTCACTTGTCTTTAGTGATTTTTAGACAGTCTACAATGGCCATCTCTGAGCTGAAGTGGTCCACCTTAAGTCATTCAACATTAAAGCGTCGGGTGTACTCTTGTAAGCTTTCTCTTTCTCTCTATCATAGAGAAAGTAGACTAGTCGAATTTTTCTTCGTTGGGCAGCTGGATGTGAACTATTGACAGAAGAGCTAGGACAGTTCCTGAAATTAGCGATTGATCGCCCCAGGAGTCAATGATACCACTTCTTGGCTGACTTGGTCAAGGTGGTGTAAAAGCCTCGGCACAGGATTGGGTCGTCAGCCCCCAATATCTCCATGATGACTCAGTAATCCTGAACAGACTCCTTAGGATCTTTGACCCATCGTACTTCTCGAGGTCGAGAAACTTGATTTCTTGGGCCATGGTGCTCTTTGTACGTGTATTATTAGTAGATCATCATCTTCTCTATCTCGTAGTAGGAGGTTTCCTCTGACCACCTTCTCCTCCTCCTCTCATATCGCTAGTGCTCTTCGTGATGCATACAATCATCTTTCCTCTTGCTAGAATGCCAGTCGTCATCCCAGACTCGAGACACTGGAGACGATGCTTCACTCATCTCGTCATCTTTTTTCTCATTGTCTCGTTTTGATCAGGGTCGAGGTGAGGGGGCGGAGCTTCTACCACTCTTCTCGCTTCTCGAGAAGAAGGAACGAGCATTCCCATGGTCTTCTTTCGCTTTCTTATACCGAAATGGATCTCAGTGGTCGCTTTCTCTGTTAGGTGGTTGAGCGCCTTAGTATTGCATCGCCATCTGGACGAGGAGCTCCTCTTATATGGCCCAAAGTTGTTCTTGGGTGACAAATTGTAGGGTTGTTAGGTCAAGAACTCGTCTCCACCACTTCGTTAGCGGGTTGCAGGACTGTGACGTCTTTTGTGTGTGCCGATATCGGGATCGACATCTCGTTCCCACAGACAGCGTCAATGTTTCTGCAAATGCCGAGATGTTGTTTGTGGAACAAGTTGACATGTTGACTACTGGTCTATACCTATAAAGCACAGAGAACAACATCAGGGAGACTGACGCTTGGGCCTAGTAGAAATCTCGTTGATGCCTAAGTTAGGCTCATAGTTGACGACAGTAGTATAGTGGTATATCAAAGATTTGCAGAGTGTACCTTTCACCTGCGGTCTAAGAGGCTATTTATAGGGTTTATATCGAGGAGGTTTTACCCCTTGGCCAAGTTACTGCAATTGTTATTCTTTTGTGGAGTAAACTTCTTGAGCAACAAGGATTTCGAGATATTCTCGCTGAAATAGAACTATTTGAACTAGGCTTGAGCATGCTTAACTTAGGACCCGACATGGTTGGACCCGAGGTGGTTGGGCATGAATTGGTTAGGCCTGACATAGTTGGGCTTGAACTAGTTGGGCCCAAGGAGCTTTTAGGCCCACGTAGTCATCACAGTCGACGACCCTTTAGTGGGCTGAGGCCCAGCCTTGACTAATCACGTGCCTCACGTGTTGAGCATGGCCCGCACATTTATAATTTGGATCGCACATAAAATAGTGTATGTCGTGAGAGGGAAAAAAAAGTAATAGAAAACCATATTATATTTAAGATCTACTTCTTTTCTTCACCTTTGTAAAGTAAATTAGTTTTTAAAGTGAAGCATTCTTTCTCGAAAACTGCTAGCTCACATTCACTTTACATCCAGCCAACCACCAAATTCAGTCAGAGGTACAAAACAAAACAAGACTTTATCTCATAACACAACAATAATATGAGTAATGCTAATCAAATGAAAGATCTGCAAACTCTGAAATTGGATTGGCTGGCAAGGAATAAAAAGGAGAAACTTTTCCTTTTTATCCCCTCTCTATTTATCCAGGGCAGTAATCAGCTACATACTCATAATATACTTTAAACAAAGTTAATTATCAGTAAAGCTATTAATTGTATCAGAACTATCCTTTGCAACGTAAATCAATTTTGGACGGATATTAAGAATGTAAATGAATGTTGCGGTTGATAACTGCAGCCAATACTATAGAGAGACAGTCATGTCACATTTTGTCATATTTATAATTCAATTTAAACTGAAGAAAGCTAAAAACCAAGGCTATCTGATAACCAAAAGAGAGAAAAATCTTGGCAAAAAGGAAGAAAAACGAATACATTGTAGTTCATTGCTCAAAATGAACAACAAGGGACGTACATTCTCTTCTTTCTGTTTTCAGGTTTCAGGTCCCAATATTTCTCTCTTCCATCACTTACACTTCAACCGTCGGCTCTGCGGCCGGCAGCGGAGGGCAGAGTTGGCCGTAACGGCAAGCCGGCAGAGGTCAGGGAGCGAAAGCGGATTGCTCGATTTCGACACGGGCATTAAAAAGTAGAGCTCCCCCGGCTTCAGTTCTTCGGTCTCCGGCACTCCGGGCGCCTTGGTTCCCACCGCCATCGCCTCACTGCTGCAGACATAACACCCCGGCTCCTCGACGCCACTTGTCCGGCCCTAACCGTGCCCGCATACTGCTCCATCGTCCCGTCCACGTGTATCACCTTCGCCGTCGCCGCCTCCTCTTTCAACGACACACAATTTCCCATGCAATGTAAGAAGAGGCAATGCTATCTATTGAAGTGTTTGTGGTGCAATGATTTTTAAGTTGAGTTCCCTGGCTCTTTATACTTGTAACACAGAGATTGTATGAGAATGAGATGTATGGGGTATTTTGGGAATGGAGGACAAACTGGCCTTGTATCCTAATTTAATTCCGAGAGAGGATATTTCCACCCTAAAAACTAATGAAGGCACCCCAACGTTGAACCCCAAATTGATGAAGGCACCCCAACGTTGAACCCCAAATTGATGAAGGCACCCCCTTTCTTCCAAAATTTACCTCCCCCAAATTGATGAAGGCAACCCGCCTACCCCCCCCCCAACCGGCCCTCCCTCTGGCCGCCTAGCCTCCCTCCCCACACCCACCAGCGCCTCCCAGCCTCCCTCCCCCCCGGCAGAACTGTTCGGCCAGAAGTGGCCGAACAGATCAGATTTGTTTGGTCACGTTCGGCCGAACAGTGTGGGGGAGAGAAGCTAGGCGGCCAGAGGAGGAGGCGGCCGGGGGGGGGGGGGGGGAGTTGAGCGGCGGCCGCGGGGGGGGGGGGGGGGGGGGGGGGGGGAGTTGAGCGGCGGCGCCGGGGGGGGGGTTGACCAGAGGGGGGTGTTTGCGGGGAGGCAGGAGAAGGGAGGGAGGGGGAGGGCGAGGAGGAGGAGAGTCGCTGAGGGAGGGGGGACCGCGGCGAGAGGCTCGCCACCATTCACAGGGAAAAAGAAGAAGGAGAAGAAAGAATAGGGAGAGAAGAAAGAGAAAGAAGCTTTTTGTCATTTCTATTGAAGTAAAGGATAATTCATGATAAAGAGTTTTAAGTGGAGTGCTTTCATCACTTTTGGAATGAAAATATCCGCTCCCTTTTATTTCAGTTGGAGAGTCTGAGTCAACGGAGAATCTAAGGAGGCATGTGAAGTGTTAGACGGTTTTTAGTGAGGACAAAAGGAAAGAAGCAAAGATTGGGTGGATGGTTCAAGTGGGGTTTGGGACATTGTAGGACATCATGGTCATAATGGGAAGAGAAGAAACAGAGTAGCTTTGGACGTTCCAAGAACGTGAAGGAAAGTGCGGAATTTGGTGCTTTCTAAGCAATTTCCTGCGTGCAAGCCTCGCTGGAGGGCAGCAAGCAACTTGGGGGAACCTTCTTGGAAAAGACACCTGCTCTGTGCAGAGGAAAAGAGAGCGGAGTAGTACCCCTCAACTGAGACGCAAGTTGACCAAGCTTTTGGGCAGGAAATAATATATAGAATTTAAACATTTAAGAGTCTGTTTGTTTGCCTTAGAATTAATGAAAAATTATTTTTTTTACTCTGATATTATAAGCCCTATATTCTTTTTCTAACTTCAAATAGCTCTAAAAATTGAACAGTCCATCAATTCTTTTTACACTATTCTCAGTGAGTGGAAGCATTTTAGTCTACACTGGAAATACTAAAAATACTGGAACGATTTTTGTATTTTGGAACAAAGATGTTTCTTTGAGGGGGTTTATTTTTGGGTCTGCGAGGATGGTGTTTTCTTTTTTAAAATATTATCCTAAATTGTGAGATGTACTAGATCCTAGCTATTGTTGACACTCTAAAAAGACAAAACTCTCAGAGTTCTCTTCAACCGGTCTGAACGATACCTAACTTGTTGACAATTATAAAAGACAAGTTGCAAACAAGCTGACGGTCAGTTTTTGCCCAACTCTGAGGGGCAATGCAACGACTGGGACTCTACTGATCCAGTGAAGCAGACAGTAAGCCAAGGTTGCTTATGAGGAGACCAAAATAAGCCTATGAAATCAGGTCTAATCAAATACCTAGCCCCGCAGAGATCCAAGTTCGCTAAAAGGTTGAAGCCACTAGCTTCGCACGAAGCTCCCATTGGCTCCGCTATTAGCCCAACTAAAGGCTTACCTTAAGCTTCGCGAGAAGCTTTATTTCCAACTTCGCTGGAGATGAAGTGGTCCAGCTCTGCTCTGAGTAACTCCTTGCTTCGCCAAAAGAATTACAGCTTTGCTCTGTGCTAAGTTCTAGCTTCGCTTGAAGCTCTAGATATAACTTCGCCTGAAATGAGCTTCTCCTGAAGCTCTCACTTAGCTCCGCGGTGAGCTTTACCAGGCCATCAATTGACAGTTCAAAAATACCCCGAGTAATTATTGGGTAAATCCCGATACTTTAGTGGGGTTAATGCCACTTAAGTGGGTGGTTACACCCGCCCACTTCGTCCCACAGTAAGTGGAGACAATTAAGCCACAATGGTTATTAATAGTTCGCACGAACTTTCTAACTTCGCCGGAAGCTGGCAGTTAGCCTTGAGGCAAGCCTATTTCTAGCCTTGAGCGAAGCTAATAGACTGATTCAGTCATGCTGAATTCAAGGAGCAATTATACTCCCATTTTGGTTATAAATAGCCCCTTGCACGACGAGAAAAAGGGTTAAAAAAAAATATTGGCTAACAAAATTTAGAGAGACCAAAAGATTCTCTTGCTTTTAGTCTTCCAAAGCACCCCAGAGACTACAGCTTTCTTTCCTTCAGGGTCCCAACAAGCTTTCTTCGAAGATTTTTGGAACCAAGCGAGAAGGAAATTCGTTTAAGAAGGCTCGAACACCTGACCGATTGCATCGTCAAAGGGATAAATTGATTGCGCGCTGATCAGATTCCTACCGGCATACTTTCCCAGAATCTCAAAGGAGATCTACCTGTAATTTTCTTTCTTTCAAGAGTTACTTGTAATTTTGCTCCTCAATATTTTGTACATTTTTCCCGATCTTATTCTCAATGAAAAATAAGATGGCGACTTCGGAGGGAAAAAGTTCTTCTTCCGCAACGAGGAGATAATGTCGCAATGCAACAGTCAGAATGCTAAATCCGTTACCATCGAAAATTTGGTCATCCACTTCGACCAAGAAAAATTCGAGGAAGTTCTCTCTAGGGGTAGCCCAGCACTCCATGCACGGAAACATAGGAGGGCCTCTGTAGCCAAGAATCCACTGGCTACAAATTAGAAGGCAGCTCCAATGGAGGCCGAGCCAGCACCATGCGCGGGTGAGTAAGGATCGCTCCAATTTCCCCCAGTCTCAACGAGGCTACATGGACTTCACGCGAAATCAATCAGGTTCCATGCGAACCTAACACTGCTCAGGGCAAGCAGGTGTGGAGGGCAAAATAAGAAGCTTCTCTGCGCAAAGCTTTAGGTGAAGTTGAAGTTCAACTATGCCTCTCACATGAAGACAAGGGCAAGACACCCTTATGCTAGCCGCAAGGCTGAAGTGGAACTACAACGGCGCAAATTCCTACGAGCTTCGCCCAATCTGAAAGCGATGTTTTTCAGCACTAAGTTCTCTACTCGGAGCGAAGTTAAGGGAGCATCCCTAAGTGTTGATAGCGTTGCTTATGCAGCTTCAGCACCTAAGGGTGCTAGCAAAGTTTCTAGCCGCGAAGCTGGAACTAAAGCACTAGTCAGTGCTAAGTACCTTCCTCGTAACACAAAGAACAAAGCACTACTTCGTGCTATACCATCCTGTGCTAAAAGCGAAGTTACTACGACTTCGCTCTCAAAGCCTCATAGCGCTAAGTTCGCACTTAGCAGCAGATCTACAAGTATAACTTCGCCAATTAAAGCTAACACTACTGGTGAGGTAGCTTTAAAATCACTTAAAGTTAAAAAGAGGAGCCTCAATGCTAGAGTTCTCCAGCCTGAACATCCAACATGATCTCCTCGAGTCTCTGTACAAGATCTCTTAGGCCTAGTTAATCCTGATTTATGAGAGTTCTCAACTAACAAACGGAAGTTAGAATTACTCTATACTTCTCTCTCCTGTTGTGAACAAGTAGGGTGACAGTTGGTGATGGTCCATTCAGTCTATTGCTGACTAGGGCCATCCCCACCACTTTCTAGCCCGACGATCATTTTTCAACTGACTATCGATTCAAGCCCCTGTGAAGTCTCAGGAATGAAACAAAACACAAAACATGCCAAATCTTCCCTCAACATCCGTCAACATGATAAGGAGGGGATGTGAATAGCTCAGGGGCAGACGAGGGAGACATGATACTACCTCTCTTTCATTCAGTTCTCCAGATTCAGATTATAGCCCTGGTTTGGGTCAAGTCTTAGTGAGACAAGAAGGTGGGTTCCGAGGCACAAGATCTAGGGTAGCAATACCCTATATATATTAACAACCGTCCTCTTCAACTGGGGTGATATCACCATAACCACTGAAAAGTCTCTTCCAATTGTCAGATGATGTGGGAGAAACTAGCGGATATGCCTCTACAGCAACAGTCAGCTTTGTGCAAACAGGTAGAGTGTCAGCTTACATGGCCGATAACAACAATAATGACCTTCGCTGACGAATGGAGGCTTAAGAGCAGACCTCCAAGGCCCAGTAAGAAGCCTTGAATAATATCCAACAAATGCTACTTAGCTCCTCACTAACCAGAATAACAATGATACCAGACGCAATCATAATGAGAAGGAGCATAATGATGATGAACAACCTAAGACTGAAAAGTCAAAGGAAAGTTCTTCAATCGATGCTAAAGTTATTAAAGGCATCCAGGCTCAGATCGCATCCCTAACTCAGAGGGATGAGCTGAAGAAGGTGGGCATGACTCGGCCTTACCCACTTGAATGGGATTCGGTGCCATATCCACCGAAGTTCAAACCACCTACGTTACATACGTATGATGGTAAGAGCTCGCCATACTTCCGGTCCCAGACTGGTAATGTCATAGATAATGATGCCATTATGGTCAGATTGTTTATTGCTACTCTCAAATGAGTGGCCTTCGACTGGTTCAAAAGCCTTCCATCGGGTTCCATCAACTCTTGGATTGACTTAGAGACTCGGTTCCTCTCTCGCTTCTATGAGGATGACACCGAGGTAACCATGGATAAACTTCTTTTCACTATGCAGAAGAAAGGAAAATCAGTCCGTGATTACATTAAAATATTCAGGAATCTATCTCTGATGTGTCCAGCAGGGATGTCATTACCTATGTTATTGCAGACATGTAGGCACAACTTTCTGGACCAAGTAGGGATTCGCATGGGAGCTGTTAAGGCTCATACTTAGAAAGAGCTAGTTGAGCAAGTTGAAATAGCCGAAAAGCCGGCTAAAAAGTTTTACCTAAAGGGAAATGGGGTGTAAACAATAAAGGACACAGCGAAATGGCACAATCTTCCCAGGCAAAAGGGAAAGAACCATGTCAGTGGAGTTGTCAATGGAAACTCCTCTGAAAACTAAGAAGAATGGCGTCAGCAATCAGAAGTTCAAGTTTTCTCTGAAACAGTACTCCTTCAAGATGAGCAGCTGGTTATAATATTCCATTTGCTCCAAAAGTGCAATAAGTTGAAGCTGCTGGAGGTTCGACGCCCTAATGAAATTTGACGTACTAACGATCCCAACTATTGCCTCTTCCATAGGATGGTTCACCCTTCTATCCACAAATGCTTTGTCCTCAAGGATAAAATTCAGGATTTGGTCGACGCCGGAGTTGTGACATTAAAGTCGGAACAAAAGGAAGTCACCACAAACATGGTGACTCTTGAGTTTGGCACTCTGCCGAAGGTTACTGTCCCCGACGAACAATCTCCAATCCCTAAGACACAACTGGAGGTAAGTAATCCTTCAGCAAGGCAACATGAGGTTAAAGATCTCCTTCCACTGATGTTGAAGACTAGGGAAATCATGTTGGTGCACCTAGATCTTGCCAAAGATAAACAATGGGATTCAAAGAAACCTAAGTTAAAGGGAAAATCCTGCAATGTTGTCTCTGTTTTGCCAGATAATGATAACGTAACAATAGCTTCTCTCAGTGATTCTGAAAATGAGAAGCATACTTTCACAGCACAGGATACTGCACCCAACCAACAGGTACTCAGTCTGGGAAACCATACATAAGACAATACAAGAAGACTACTGACGAGACACAACCACCAATAACATTAGCAGAAATACCTGTCTTGGCTTCAGTCTCAACGCCAGGAAAAGAAAAGCAGAAAGAAGTCCAGTTTAATCGAGTATTGAAGAAAACTTTGAGTCTAGGACTTGATGCCCCTTTCTGCTTTGATATGCTAGCACAACTGGCCAATATTCCAGCTCGGATCACTATACATGAGCTGCTTCGCCTCTCAAAAGTGACAAGAGAGGCAATACACTGGATGATTCAGAATCATTTCTGACACATATGCCAGAGGCCTCTGAAGATAATTATCAATCCTTGTGTCTTGAATGTCATCATGTACAGCCGAAAGTACCCGCCATCACCTTTACTGCTGAGGATATGCTCCTCAAAGATAATAAGCACGATCGACCCTTGTATTGTACTGGATACATTGGCTCGACGTGCATCGAGAGTGTACAGGTTGATCTAAGGTCCGCACACAGCATCATCCCGAAAAAGCTTCTTTACTTTCTTGGGATACCGCTGAATAGATTATCAATAATGACTACTACAATATATGGTTTCAATGCAGGAAGTAGTCACCCTTGGGAAAGATTCGGCTTCGCTGTCGAATTAGAGATCTAAAATCGGAAGTGACATGTTACGTTATTGACGCTAACACATCAAACAATTTACTACTTAGGCGGCCTTGGATTCACGCTAATTGGATTGTTCCTTCCACTCTGCACCAGTGCTTTAAGTATGTGGAAGATAATGCAACAGTAAGAACAGTGTTTGTTGAAAAACAGTCGTTCAAGGATATCAAAAACTAATTTACTGATGCTCTCCTCTGCCAGGAAGCCGACAAAGTAGCAAAGGAACCATTGCTTGAAAGAGACGATAGTGACAATGAAGTAGATTCAGAGCCAGAAGAAGATGTGCCAGCGTTTTTTGCTTTCAAACCAGTTGTAGCATATTTAAATGATTCTGAATGTAATAATCCCATTGAGGATGACGACGAATGGGTGATCAATAAGAATAATACTTTTGATTATCCTGTGAGTGTTGATGTATTTAAATCTGTAGATGATACCTCCTTATACATCTCTTGTCCATGTTAAGCATGACAAGTACGCTTGTAAAGAATGGTGAAGGATCTGTCTTTGTGATCCCTCCATCCAAAACGAGTAATTCGCCTATAGTATTCGGTAGAGTCCAACCCTGAATGTCTGTAATTACAGACTCAGGCTCAGACTCAGAGCCCCGCAAATTTTTCATTATGCACGATCAACACAGCATATTATGAGAAAAATAGGGTACAACCTAAGACATGGGAACTGCCTGAACTTCGGAAGGGACGACATGGTCTTCTACGGGTTTCGTTGTAAATTACTACGATAAAACACTTAAGGGGGTTGGGATATGTTTCACCTCCCGCCCGTTCCAGTTCGAAGAAGAAGAATCTCTCCCATCATATTCCCCTATTTCATCTGAGTGGGAATCAAACGTTAGTGTGGGGGTGCTCTTCAAAGACCGCTTCGTCAATATGACTTCAATCGATCAATTGGAGCATGAAGAGGCTATTGAAATATTTGACACTGAGCCATGGGCTCAACAACTCAATCTCCAGTGAGAAAAGCAATTTGAAAAACGTGAACTGCACATTAAGGATAGGGTAATTCAGGTCGATGTGGGTAGTCGAGATTATCCTAAACCCATCTCTATAAGTGATGCCAATCACTCATAGAAAGAAAAGAATTGATAGCCCTTATATGAAAATATATCGATGTCTTTGCATGGAATTACGAAGACATGCCCAGTCTCGATCCACAAATAACCATGCATCGTTTAATTATTAAGCCCGACGTCATGCTGGTGAAACAACAGCAACGACAATTTCGCCCTGACATTATAAAAGCTATTGAAGCTGAAATCCATAAGCTTATCGAGTGTGGTTTCTGATCGGAGCGGAACGAGCACTTTTAAAATGTGTCTTTATGAAATCAATGTAATTATATATGTGTGCTAATGTTCCCTCGATACTTCTGTTATAGTATTGGCTCAACGGGTCGAACTACAGGGACGGGAGGTGATAGAAGAATTAATAGTTCTTATTCATGTCAGTTGTTAACAATTCTTCTTTTTTTATAGAATGAGCAAAAGTAAAAGAAAAGGAAAACTAAAAGTGATAGATGGAGAAGGGTGATGAAACGACGATATGAAAATAAAAGAGAAGTGGTTTGAAAAACAAAATAGAAAAGAAGATGAAACAAAGATGAACTAAGAGGATGGTAAAACAACGATAGAAAAAATAAAAGATTTTAGAATTGGCTTTTAAAACAGAGTAAAAGAAAACTCATGGCTACTAACTACTAATTGCTCCACTAACCATACTAACCTCTTAGTGATAGTTGTCTCACATGGATCTTTGGCCATCACTAGTCCTTCGCTTCAAAAGACGATACAGAGCATGGTACATAAGATGGTTCTTCTACGTTCAAACAACACATCCATACCACACAATAAGTTGCAAGCTACTATTACATCTTTCTCTTCATGAATGTATATCGCACATATATATCTTTATTGTTGATTTGTTTTTCACCCCTTTTTGATGATTGACAAAAATGGGGAGAATGATCTTGAGTTTGAGTGAGTTTATATATGCATATTTCCAGTTTGAGTTTATGTTTATACAAAAGAGGGAGAATGATTTTGAAAGTTTAAACAAAAAGGGGGGAGAAAGCTTTTGGGAAAAGAATTTTTGATTTATGCATGTTTCTCTCACCTTGTTTATGCATATATATTTGTTTAGTTTTATACACTTCATTGTAATATCCATTTGTTTATTGTTATGCATGAGTTAAGGGGGAGCTTCTATGAAGCTTGACTTTAATCCATGCATATATAAATATATAACTCCATGAGTTTTATCATCATCAAAAAGGGAGATTGTTGGCCCAAGGCCCATCACTCTAGTTTTGATGATGATTAACTCATGTAGTTATAGTACTAATAATCCTGTGTTTAATTAGTGTCAGATAATTAATCAAGATCTTAGTTGGTGTTTAGCTTCAACAAAAGATTTAAAGTCAAGTTTTGGAGCTAGCACATGTTGATTCAAGAGCTTGTGCACCAAGACCACATCAAGTACTCAAGAGGAGTCTAACTCATTGGATCAAGGTTTGGACCAAGTCAAGAAGAAGAAGACCTCAAGAGAAGACTTGTGTCTAGATATCTTGTAGTAAGATTTTGTTTTTAGATAAAATGTAAAAGATAGATTAGTTGGTGGATTGCTCAAGTATCATATACACTCACACACAAGATTTATATGTGTTCTCATTATAGAGTTTTCGTTTTGAAAAAATACCAGTTTTGGTTTCTTATACATGTGTTTTATTAAAACCTTATTTAGAGCTTAATGTCAAAAACATAGATATTTCATCATATATGTGTAGTGGATCATATTCATACACACTAAGATTTAAAAGTGTTTAGAATATCTTGTTTTTATATCTGGAGGAGTTTTGGAAAAATCGGTTTTTAATTTGGAAAAATCATTTTGGAAAAATACGGATTTTTTGTTTAAGGCAAAACTTCCATATTACAAACATAGTTTAAAATGTTTGTAAAATCAAACATGTTTGTATATCAAAGTATATTACTGAACTTATTTTTGTACATTTTTAGAGAATTTATGAGATTTTATTGAAGGAAAATTGACAAGTTTTTAATCCCTGAAAATTGCTGGGCTGGCCTTCTGTCGGTCGACAAGCCGGTCGACCGAGACAAAAGTCGGTCGACCGGGCGGTCGACCGATGTGCACAAACGTGCACAGCCAAGCCAAGGGTCGGTCGACCGCACGGTCTACCGCCGAGAGCCTATGCTCTCTGGAAATGGCCCAGTCAACCGGCGGTCGATCGCTGTGTCATTTGCCAGGCAATGGTCGACCGGTCGGTCGACCGCTGGCACAACGGTCAGAAATCTGACCGTTGGCCGGTCGACCGGGCGGTCGACCGCCAGCAGTCCAGACTGCTGACTAGGCCTCCAACGGCCATATTATGGAGCCTATTTATATGGGGCTCCCTTGGACTATTTTCTATAAGATTTTAAGCGGGTTTTAAGCTAGTTTTTCCTACACTTCTAAGTGTTTATCTCCACTTGTTTTAGAGCCAAATACTTCCATTTCAAAAGGAGACTTTTCAAGAGTGTTTTGAAAAAGAGTTTTCTTGAGTTTTTCATCACAATCAATCCTAGTTTTTCTTACACATACTTGAGCTTTCATTGCTATATCAATCCTATAGGAGAGTTGTTGTAAGAGTGATTTTAGGTGATCAAAGTGTTTAGATCACCAAAGTGTTCATTCTTGTTTTGAGGAGGCGGACTTGCAGGTTCGCGTTGTTTCGAGTTCATGTGGGAGCTCAGTGTAGAGGTGCGGCCTCGGCAAGCTAGTGTACTTGTGGTGTGTAGTTCTTGCGGGAACAAGAAAGGGACTAGTGAGTCCAAGAGTTCTAGTGTGAACTCCTTGTAGGTGTTTTTCAGTTTAGCTAGTCACCTATTCACGCCCCCTCTAGGTGTTTTCAGTTTTTGTTGATGATTAACTCATGTAATTATAGTTTACTAATGATCTTGTGTTCATATAGTTTCAGTTATTAATCAAGATATTAGTAGGTGTCTAACTTCAACAAACGAGTTTTGGGAGCTAACACATGTAGATTCAAGAGCTCGCGCGTCAAGATCGCATCTAACACTCTGTTGGAGTCAAGCTTGTTGGATCATGTTGGATCGAGTCTACTTAGAGAAGGAGTTCTACAAGAAGACTTCGGTTTGTCTTTAGTTTAGCTTGTTAAAGGGTAGAATATATTTTTGAAGCTCAAAAATTTACACACACAAAAAATGCACTTTTAAAAAGAATGATTTTTTAACATGTTTGGTTTTAGATACTTGTTCTATATTTTTTCTAAATATTTCTATCATTGTTTAGAACTTGTATCTCATGGATAATCATGTTTTCTAACTCCCAAAATTCAAACAAAAATATTTCAAAATTCTTGTATCTTCTAAAAGAGCTTTAAAATCTATTTTTGGCCTAGGTCGGTCGACCGGGCGGTCGACCTTGCCTATTACAGGCCAGAACGGTCGACCGCAACGGTCGACCGCACGGTCGACCGGAGTTCGGCAATTGGGGGTGTGCACGTTGTGCACGTTCCCGGATCGCCCGGTCCCCTCTTGCGGTCGACCGCATGGTCGACCGACTATAACCAGTTTTTAGCCTCTGTTTGTTACGGTCGATCAACCGATCGACCGAGGGCTAACGGTCGGATTTTTGAATCTGCCGGTCGACCGCCAGTGTGCCAGATTGGTAGTATGGCTGTTTTTTTTCTGTAATCTGTTTTTAAAAACATGTTAATTCTAAAACGTGGAAAGTTGATTTTGAGGGTCAATTTCTTCCTCTTTTATCCTGATAAAACTATACTATGTTTACTCTTCCTAAAACCTATATAAAGGGGGCATTAGGGTTGAGTTAATCACGACAACAATTCTATTTGGAAAATCAAGTTTTGGGTTTCAAGAGAAAGAGCTTTCAAGTTTCAGTTTTGTGCTTTTATTTTCAAAATCTACTTTAAGTTTTTGGTTCTCAAAAATCTCTCTTCTAATTTTACTCTCATTTTGAGCTTTAAATTTATATTTTATTCTATAGGGTTTTGTAAGAGAGTTTCAAGAGAAAATTTATGGTTTTTTGATCACCCAGAGATTGTTCTATTGTCTTTGTGCTACCTTTGGTCTAGAGAAGTGTATTTGGGAGTTGTGTACTTCAAGTGGTTATAATTCCTTGGTGTAAGGTCCCTTGGTGAAAGATCCTATAGTGGATTGGGAAATTCTTTACGGTGGTGAAGGCAGGGACGAGAGCATTTGTTCGAACTCGAAACAAATCTTCTTATTTGTGATAGCTTTCTTGTCTCTACTTATTTACTTTTTATTCATTCATTATGACGATCTATACTCATCACAACAAGATAGCAATTAAGCACCTCAACTCTTATCTAGAGGAACCACGAGGAGAAATTCAGAGCCCTTCACAGGGAATTCGGCTTCAAGTCTTATTTTGAGTGATCGGTTGCATCATCTCATTTTATATTGCATTGAATTTTTAATGTATTAGCATTACACCTATTCACCCCCTCTAGGTGTTATTTCACCTAACTCATGCATTGTCCTAAATGTATGAATGAAATGCAATAATACTTGAAAATGGTGAAAGAGAAGGAAAATTGTCACCTCATGGTGGTGCTTCCGGTGCTGGTCTCATTAGGCCAAACGTTTTTGCCTAATCTAGATACTGTGAATTTTCATGAAATCCACCTTTCATGACCTTTTTCTTATTAAGATTTTTGTTCTCCCCAATGTGAATAGGATCATGCAAGATCCTAGCATGAAATTTTTTCTAGTTATATGACCATCTTGGGATATCATCACGGAGTCATATTAATCTAAGCCTTAGTCCAACAGTAGAATGTGATTTTTTGGAATGGATGATTTGGGCTTAACAATGAAAGGAATAGGAACTGATACTGACTCGGGAATAAAACTCAAATCAAGTTTAGGTTCGAGAGTCGGAGTTGGCTCATGAGTTTGGTCCAAATCATAGGATTCAAGTTCACATTCATTTTCCAACAATGGTGTGTAACTATTCAAAATAGTTGGTTCATGTTCAAACTCTATAAGGATAGGAATCAGTGTTGACTTCGGAATTGGGTCCAAATCGGGCATGAATACCAGAGTCAACATAGATTCAAAAAGTGAAGCTGAATCACAACATTGGGGATCTATGTCACATTCATCTTCAAGTTCAATTCCATTGAAATAAAAACTTGCCAATTTGTCAATAGGTGGTATTGGTCAAGTTCAAAATTTTTTGGTGAAATTGAATTTTTGGTTAAAATCTCCAAGATACCATGATTTTTCGTCAATACGGCTAGGAGAATCAGGAATGATCGAAAATATGTTAGGTAGGGGTTCCTCATTCCTATCATTTATTGTGTTGATCAAATGACTCACTTTTACTTCTAACTTATTGATAGATTGGGTAACATTATTTTTGGACTGAATCAGGTCTTTCATACTCTTTTTTGAGTCAATAGGTTCTTCTTGTTATAGTTGGACTTGAAATTTCGAGTAAGAATCTTGGATTTAGGAATTGTTTGGGAGAATTGAGTCCACTATAATTTGTACTTGTTGTGTAGACTCAAGGAACGCTTCAAAACTTATTTCTAAAGAAGATTTTTCTTCTGTAGGTTGGTCTTGGTATGGAGTATATGAAGCTGTTTTAGGTTGTTGATAGAAAGACCCTGAGGAGTTGTATCCCACTGACTCGGTAAAGAGTGGTAATGGTTATCCAATCTTATTTATATTACTGGGATTGGAACATATATTGATTCAGATATGACCAATCTGGCATATATATTTGGTTAAAGTTATATAATACCGAGTTGGTAATATTTGAATTGAAAGAGTTTGAGATGAAATATGAATTTGAGTTATAATCAGAATAATTGTAATCATAATATATTTTCACAAGAACAAAAAAAACAAACAAATAAACAAATAAGAAAACAAAAAAAATCTAGCCTATGTTAGGTTAGATCTTAGACCTAGACGACTTCTAACAGTTGATTATCCACATGAGGTAATTGCAGAACCTGACCACAAATTAATCGGCCAGCTAGGGACAAGACCAGTGAGAGATATTCGTGCCTAAGCAACGGACCTAATTATTCTAAACCACCAGCCTTCGGGCTTTCGCCCCTCAAGCCCCAACCTTTGACACTGATTTGGTAAGAGTCAATTTCTAACAACTTCCCCTTAGGTCAATCCCTATTTGAGTTCGAAATATCCCTAGAGCCAACGTCTACTCAATTTTAAGTTAGGTTGGGTTAGTGAGTGAGGAGATAGTTTTTGAGCTAAGGAAGCGTACACAGGTTAAGCCCTTAAATTGTTTTCGTGCTCGTGCGAAAGTATATAGCAAAAATTAACACCCAAGCAATATTACATACAAGTGTGTTTCCTACGCTATATGCAATGTAGACGTACCTTGCCTCTAGCACTCTTCAATAGTAATTTAAATGTAACGAATTAAACAAATATCAAGAATGCAATATCTAAACATTTTTTTTAGCATTAAAAAATAACCATATTACTATTGAGGATAGAACAGTGTGCAGAATATGTTAAATAACTAAAGTAGCTAATTTCATGAATTTCAAGTAACCTGCAATAAACTACAGTTAGTAGTTCACCACAGTTGTGGGCTCTGATGCTCTGCCTTCTTGGACAGAGGCACAAAGCAGTAATATGTCCACTGCTCATACTTGTCAAATATTAGCCTCTGCACACAAAACATAGAAGAAAAAGTTAAACCTTTTAAAATAAATCAAAAAGAAGAAAAACTTACGGTCCCTCCCGGCAACGGCGCCAAAATTATTTCGCAGTTTGAAAGTCATGAAGAACTCCATCATTGTTGAACCACTTACAAATTATAGAAACCTAATCAACTAGAATCGTATAGTGGCAATAATAGGGTCGAATCCACAGAGACTTGTTAAACTTGATTTTTAAAAATCTAAATCTAATTTTTTTCTAGTTGGGAAATCTTTGAATGAGAATTGGAATAGTGTTCTAAAAACTAAAATTCTATAAGCAATAATGATACGAAGTAAAAGGAAAATAAATACTAACCGATGCGAAGGCTAATTAAGTAAAGCAATGGAGAAAAAAAAGAGAGAAGGAGAAGAAACAATTGGAAATCAGAATTGTCACAAGGCCTGATCACCGCTGTCTCCTTCCTCCAAACGCTGCTGAAATAGATGAAGTAGAAGATTAGAAATAAAAGGAAGAAGATGACATGCATGAGATTGATGAAAGCATAAAATAAAATATGAAATAAAAAGAGTAAAATTGCATTGAAGGAATCATAAAGAAAGAGAAGAAATTCTTAGACTGAGCTATTGATGAAGACTGAATTGACTCTTTTCTATCATGAAACTCTCCCTAATCCAAGCTTTATTGAAGCTGTCACCATCAATTACAAACACTTCGTCTTCTCTGTACAATTCTCTCTCAAATTGAAAACTATAATGAATAAAAAAGAATCCTAACCCTAAAACTCCCCTTTGGAGTTGTGCTAAGGAGATGTGATTTTTCTATACTCTACCTCTCTATTTGTAATAAAAGTAGTGAACAGACTCCTAATAGAAATTGTGCACCCATCAAGAAATATATCTTTAGAAGTTAAATTTGAACTCTAGATTTTAAGATAATATTCTTTCTCTTGACTTGGAGAGAAAGCTTATTATCAATTTTTGAATTTAATTTTTCCCCTTATCTCCAAAGTTGATTTGATTTATCCAGAATTTTATGTGAAAATTCAATTCTGAATTAGTCTGCAGCTAGTTAGCGTGTTGATTACTGAATATGACTTACAAACGATATAAATTAAAAACAGTGATCAACATAAAAATTGTAACCCTTTAAATCTTCTTTCTAAATCATGTTAAATCATTAGATTTGAGTTTCTGTAGCGAACATTATGCTCAAAATGCTAAAAGGTGTTTAGTCTGAATCCGAGTCTAAATTGATTTAGAACTCCGAATTTACTTAGATTTCCTCCTTATCTCCAAATATGATTTCTTCATCTCATCCGTTAATCTTCTCTCTATCATTTTATCATCTTGGATTTTCAATTTGTCTTCTAGAATTGATGAGATATCAATTTATCTTCAGTGAAAATTGATTGAGTCTTTAAAAATTCGTTTTTTCTTTTGAATTTAGACTGGTATTATCTCATCTGATATATTCGGTCTTCAAATAATATGGCTTTTAGATGCTCTAGATTTGAATAGGTCCCCTTAATTTGCTTGATCTTTTGAATTATTTGAATTTAATTAGATAAATCTGTCAATCTCTCCATTTTTTCGTTAATTACACTGCATACCGTTGAACATGAAAATACATTCGAAAATAGAGTTTTATTTAAAAATAAAAGAAGAAATTATGAAATATGTGATACAACACATGCACAATCAACTGCTACTCTCAATATAAATCTCTCTGAAGAAGAATGCACTCAGTGTCACTCTAAATACAATTCTTTTTCTCTTTCTTTCATAAAATTCTCTCTAAACTAAGTTATAAAGTAATTAGAAAATTACATTTGAAAAGAAAAGAAAAATCTATGCTAAACTACAAAAAGCTAGCCTAAGATCTCTCTCTACAGAGTGTGCCCTTCTGCCTCTAAATTTACAGGTATTTATAGGATAAATAGAAGGAGAAGGAGCATATGAAAATAGGGGGAGCTGACACAGGGTCAGATCCTAGGGTGCTATGGTCCGTTGATCGTATATACGCTTTTATCTTCAAATAGATTTTCAGTTTGAGCTCTGGTTTCTGCAATATCTTTGTTGATTTTCAGCTAACCAAAATGGATTTATATAAATCTGAAATTAACCGATTTTCATTTAGTGTTATCTCTCTGATTTACTCTGATCTTCAGCTTATCTTCTGAATATTTGCCCTAATCCTTGATTTGATTTAATTCTAAATTTAATTGGGCTAGTGGGCTCATTTTCTATCCTTTTTAATTAGTAAAGGCATGCATATCATTTAGACAAACATAAGACTAAATAGTAGAGTTCATTATACAATAAATTTGGGATGCGACAATAAATATGCAATATCAGTGACCGATCAGAATGCAATCTTTTTTTTTTTTTTTTAATAACAACTGTTAATGTTTCAAAATTATGCAATTAACGGATACATTTTCCTAAAAAAAGTAACTACAGATCAAATAAAATAGTTAAATGTACTAAAGATGCTATAATAGTTAGCAGCCATTGCAGAAAAGGAATTTTCAAATTCTAAAGTTAATTCCTCCATGTAACTCTGATAAACTGTTTTGCTATCAGCACATAGACGAAGGCCATGATTTGCAAATTATATAATGGTCTACTGACAAGAAGCCAAATGGTGATACTAGCTTTCAGCATGCTGATTCAATTTACAATCAAATTCAAGAAAAAAAAAAAGGGAACAACTGTGGTTTGAGATGGGAAAATAGAGGGGGAATTAATTTCAAAGTGAGGATATAATTAGGGTTTTACATTTAAATTGGGTGTGTATAATATAAGAGTTTTTAGAGTTATTTGAATACGGGTCTATTTATTAATTTATCGGGTCTACTAATTGATGAGTCACTTATCACTTTTTTGGATTTAAATAACCGCACTCGATAAAAGGATAGCACCAATATGCAAGGGCTTTGATGAGAAAACTATGTCAAGGAGAGTACCTCGTAAAAACAGGAATTTGGCTTTCCACATCCTTCAAGTTTTAGATTCTTCCTATCAGAGTAAATCATATTTCTTAAAGACCCTTGGTCCAACAAGGAGTAACAAGAATTGAGAAATCCACAACAAGATGATTGAATGCCTTGAACTTTTAAATAATTGTAGTTTTCTATTTTTCAAGGTAACAAAAAAAAATCTTAATTTTATGAGAAGAGAGTGCAGCTATTTAAACTTAAACAAGTGATAAGTAGCCACAAAAATAAGTAAAGATTTGTTGGGACAGTTTTATTCTAAAATGGAAAGTCTAAAAATATAGAATTAACTTTTCAAATATTATAATTTTACGATAATAATTAGTTAATATACTCATATAATTAGTAAGTACACCCAACTCTTATAACATTAATTCTTCTTCAACCTCAAAGCTCTCTCTATTTCTCAACCCATAAACCCTAGAAATTTTAGACTCATCTCCCCTTGAAAAAAAAAAAAAAAAAATCTCCCATCTGTGTTTTCAAACAGTTATGGACAAGCAAAAAATAACTTGAAAGTATTACAACAGTGAAAAAAATAAATTTTTACCTTTTAAAAAATAATTTGCTTATCATTTTATTTCCAATTAGTTTTTGATACTAGTTCTGCACCTTTATTTAAGGACTAACAAGTTTGAGACTATGAAAAGCATGTGCATGCGATTCTATTTAGTAAATATTTTCTTTTTCCACTTGAAACAACCTATTGTCTCTCACAGCGTCGCGAATGAAAGCACAAATGTATCATCTTTTTATCATTATAATATCAAGATATTTGTGTTGTGAAGAGAACAAATTTTTTATGCTACTTCATGCTCTTCTTGCCTTTGAACAAAGATCTGATATTAGTCAAAAGCCACAAATGTTCGAGATTAATACAGTTTTCACCTAACAAAAGTCTTACATTCTTTCTAGCATAAAACAAGAATATTCTAGCAAAATTCATGAATGGGCGATCTACACAATAAAGTTTTTATGTTTATGTGATTATTTATTACTATTTTTTTACGACAAAAGCATGTTTAACATGGCGTTAAGAACTAAGAAGTGACAGTGTTATGGTAGGGATTTTGAAAAGTTTTAATAAATTAATTCTTACCCGCAAAGTGAGTCCTAGAAACCCAATCAAGATAGCTTTTTGTTGCATATTATTCAAATTGGAGCCATAGGAGTTCAAATAGACATATTTATTTTAAATTTGTTGGGATAGTTATTGGAGAGAAGTTAAGGACTTGATTTGGTGAATAATGGACTACTCTTGTTTAGATTATACCCTCAGATTTCAAAAAAGAAAAGAAAAGAAAAAAGAAATTGTCTCACAAACATGCCATTGTCTTGCTCTTTTAAGCTTTTTTTCCTTACATTAAACACTATTCCAAAATTCTTATAGATGCATTATTTTTTCCATTGATTGATTAAGGATAAGATTGATCATTGATTAGACAAAAAGAAAAGGAGATCCCATAAAAGGAGCTTCTCCTGTTCTAATCTGTAAAAAGCAAATACTTAATGAAGCTTCTCAAGTTCTCATCTGTAATACTTCAGGGAGGGACAAGAGAAAAGCAAAAACTATAATGTTTTTCTAGAAATAATTCTGAATGACGAGCATTATCACGCAGGTTACCTCCATCAATTGTGAGCATTTTGCTATATTTTAATAATAGAATGTGATCGAATCTAACCTGTGCACAAAAACGAAAAGTTTGAAAATGAAGATTAAAATGTGTTAGGTTGCTCAATACTGTCACTATCGAAAGTGGCTATGCGGGTCGTGATCAATAAGGAGGGACTGCGTTAGAAGATTTTAGTAAGTCTTTCAAATTACTAAGAATCAGTTAAAACATTTTTCTTCTTTATTTTGAAAAAAAAGAAATAAACTAGGTTAAATTAGACGAAAGAAGGTAGAAGATAGAAAGAGAAGATGGTGTTGAAATCATTTTAAGTTAAAAGAATAACTAAGAGAATGAAAATAAAAGAAAGAAGAGAAATGTTGAACTAAGAAATGAAATGAAATAAAGAACGAACACTTACCTGCTTTGGATGAATGCTTACCTTAAATCGTTGTGAAGATTAACCTCGAAGTAGAATGAAGCAGAACAAGAGAAGAAATAACAATAAACAGCGACCTACCAGATTGAGTAACGATGAAGACGAGGTGGAATATTATATTGACTGTCACTCTCAATACAAATCTCTCAGAAGAAGATTACACTCAGTGTCACTCTAAATACAATTATCCTTCGCCTTCTCTTATGAAACTCTCTCTAAACTAAGTTATAAAGAAATTAGAAAATTACATTTGAGAAGAAAAGAGATGAAATACACATAGAGGGGGGTGAATAGGTGTTTTGCTAATCGAATTCAATTTTAAAACTACTTATAATGAATTATGCAAACGGTCACTTAAAACAAGAATTGAAGCCGAATTTCCCGTGAAGGGCTCTAGAACTTCTCCTCTTTGATTCCTCTAGATAATGAGTTGATGTGCTCAATTGCTTCCTTACTGTGATGAGTATAGACCAATAATGAAAGTGATGGATAAAATGCAAGCAATGATATTAGGCAAGATGAACAACCACACAAGTATGAAAAGTAAAAAGCAATAGAGAGCAAGACACAAGCAAATGCAAATACAAAAGATTTGTTCTGAGGTTCGAGCCACCGCTCTACGTCTCCACCTTCATCACTATGAAGGATTTCACTATCCTCTAAGGGATCTTCCACAAAGGGACCTTATACAAAAGAATTACAATTTGGTATACACAAGACCGGAGTACACAACTCTACCACTCAATCATCTACACAAGAGGTAGTACAAAACCAATTGAGGTTACAAAGCTCCTGGTGATTAACAAGATCACAAGCACTCTCTTTTATAACTTCCAATAGAGTAGAATATGAAGTGTACCTCAAGAAGTTCAGGAGAGATGAAATTCAGTTAGAAAGAATAGAAGAGTTTTAAAACCAATTGAAAATAGCTTTGGAAAGAAAGAACTTGAAGATTGGAAGCTAGAAAAACTTTTTTCTTTTGAAATAAACTTGAAAACTTGTAAACTTGTGTTATCTTCTTATGTAAAAACCAAAACCAATGACTCATATATATGGGCAATATATAAATATTATTTGTTAATCATACCAGATCATTTGGAGTGTGTTTAGACACTTGAAAACCAAAAATGCCCCTCACTAAAAATAAAATAGATCCAAAAACTAGCCGTTTTGGACAACTGCCAGACTGTCAGTCGACCGACCGATCGACCGACAGCTCATCCATAAAAGAGCCGTTGGTTCCGGTCGACCGGCCCGGTCGATCGCCTTTTAGTTCAAAGGGAAAAATAAGGTCGGTCGACCGGCCCGGTCGGCCCATTAGCAAAGGACTTTCCGTCGGTCAACCGGTCGGTCTCTAAGCAATTATTTGAATTCAATTGAGTAGATTTAAGTAGATCTCTTGATTTGCTTAATCTTTTGAATTATTTAGATTCAATTGGATAAATCTGTCAATCTTTTCATTTTCTTTGTTTATTATATTGTATACCACTGAACATGAAAATACATTAAAAAGCAGAGTTTTATTTAAAAATAAATGAAGAAAATGTGACACATGTTATACAAAATGTGCACTGCACGTGCATAATCACACCCCCGACACTTATCTTTTACTCGTCTCTAAGCAAAACAAATAAAGAGAAAAATGAGCTAACTTAACCTAACTCACTTTCGTAGGAATCACGGTTGCACTTAGCATGTGCAACAAGCCGTTAAATCTCTTGGTTACCCCTAGAGGACGGATTTTGTCGGATGAGAGTTTTTAGTGGATTACACCCAAAATTCATAAAGAAAAAGAAATAAATTTGAAAAAGAAATAAATTTTTAGTATTTTAAAAAATGCAATTTGAAAATAAGAGGAAATATGTTAAGTATCTTTACAAGAATTAAGCAATTTATAAGTTCTAGGAGCACCAAACTATTCGTCCCTAGACTTAGTCTCTATTCAAAGACTAATTTTCAATTAAGGTAAGGATTAAAATTGTATTTCTCATCTAGTCTATTATTTTACCCTAAGTTATAAGCACCTTGTGACCGTGAAAATTTGACTCAGGATTCTTCAACTCTAACTTTTATGCCTTATTTTTATTATTATTTACATTTATGGTGGTAATATTCCTTAACTCTATTAGGCTTTGTAATTCGCCCATGTAACGAGCCTTAGTCGGTGACTCTCAAACCGAACGATTTTAGGGCATCGGGTGAGAAAAACAAACCAAGGACTTAGAACTTGAGAAAACAAGGTCACAAGACTAAGGATTTTTATTTATATGAAACACTTTTAAATGTGATTACTTATGCTTTATGAGGCATAAATACTCAGCTTAATTAAAAAAATTTTATATAATAAATTTTTTATTTTTTATTTTTATTATATTTTTTATAAGGCAAAAGAATCTTCGTTTTAGAACCCTAAGTGTGTAAGTTTATAAAGTATGCATATTTCATCAAGGTAAAAATCAAGATTAAATTACTTTTTCAACTTTTTTCCTAACCCTGAAATCAAATAAATATTATTATTTCAACCAAGTATAAGAAAACCTAACTATGATTCTCCTGTTCCTTAAATTAGCTTAATTTCTTACAAAAATAGGTCAAAATATTATTTTTCTTTTCAAAAAGTTTTGAATAAAGGATTTTTTATATTAGTAAAAACCTAAATTAGTTGTTAGTGAACCCTCCCCCACACCTAACTCATGCATTATCCTCAATGTATGAATGAAATGCAATAATACATGAAAAAAATGAAAGAGAAGGAAAATTGTCACCGCAAGGTGGTGCTTCCGGTGGTGGTCTTATTGGGATTGTCACCTCAAGGTGGTGCATCCGGTGGTGGTCTTATTGGGCTAAGAGTTTCCATCTAATCTAGATACTATGAATTTTCATAGAACCCAGCTTTCATGACCCTTTCTTATTATATTTTTGTACCCCCCAATGTGAATAGGATCATGTAGGATCCTAACATGAAATTTTTTTCAGTTATATGACCAATCTTGGGATATCATCGCGGAGTCATATTGATCTAAACCTTGGTCCAACAATAGAATGTGATTTTTTGGAATGGATGATTTGAGCTCAACAATAAAAGGAATAGGAACCGATACTGACTCTGGAATAAAACTCAAACCAAGTTTAGGTTCGAGAGTCGGAGTTGGTTCATGAGTTTGGTCCAAATCATAGAATTCAAGTTCACATTCATTTCCCAAAAATGGTATGTAACTATTCAAAATAGGTGGTTCATGTTCAAGCTCTATAAGGATAGCAATCAGTATTGAATTCGAAATTGGGTCCAAATCGGGTAAGGATACCAGAGTCAACATAAATTTAAAAAGTGAAGCTGAATCACAATATTGGGGATCTGTATCACATTCATCTTCAAGTTCAATTCTATTGAAATGAAAACTTGTCAATTTGTTAATGAGTTGGTATTGGTCAAATTCAAAGTTTTGTGGTGAAATTGAATCTTGGTTAAAATGTCCAAGATACCATAATTCTTCGTTAATATGGCTAGGAGAATCAGGAATGGTTAAAAATATATTAGGTAGAGTTTTCTCATTCCTATCATTTATTGTGTTGACCAAATGACTCACTTTTATTTCTAGCCTATTGATAGATTGGTAACATTATTTTCAGACTGAATCAGGTTTTTCATATTCTTTTCTGAGTCAATAGGTTCTTCTTGTTATGGTTGGACTTGAAATTTTGAGTAAGAATCTTAGATTTAGTAATTGTTTGGGAGAATTGAGTCCGCTATGATTTGTACTTATTGTGTGGACTCAAGAAACGCTTCGAACCTTATTTCTAAAGAATATTTTTCTTTAATAGGTTGGTCTTGATATAGAGTATATGAAGCTATTTGTTAGTAAGGTTGTTGATAAGACTCGGAGGAGTTGTAACCCCGCTGACTCAGTGAAGAGTGGTAATGATTATCCAATTTTGTTTATAGTACTCGGATTGGGGCATATATTGATTCGGATTTGACCAATCTGGCATACTTGTTTGGTTAAAGTTATGTAATTCCAGGTTGATAATATCCAAATTGAAAGAGGTTAGGGTGAAATATGGATTTGACTATAATCAGAATAGTTGTAATTATAGTCTATTTTCACAAGAATAAATAAAAACAAAAAATAAACAAACAAGAAAATAAAAAAAAATCTAGCCTATGTTCGGATTGATCTTAGACCTAGACAATTCGTAACAGTTGATTATCCACATGAGGTATATTGCAGAACCTGACTACAAGCTAATCAGCTAGATAGGGGCAAGACCAGTGGGAGATATCCGTGCCTAAGCAACAGACCTAATTATTTCAAACCATCAGCCTTCGGGCTTTCGCCTCTCAAGCCTCAACCTTTGACACCAATTTGGCAAGTGTCAACTTCTAACAACTTTCCCTTAAATCAATCACTATTTAAGTCCGAAATGTCCCTAGGACCAACGTCTACTTAATTGTAAGTTAGACTGGGTTAGTGAGTAAGGAGATAGTTTTTGAGCTAAGGAAGGGTAAACGAGTTAAGCCCGTAGATCGTTTTCGTGCTCGTGTCCAAGTATATAGTAAACAATAACACTCAAGCAATATAACATACAAATGTGTTTCCTAAGGTATATGCAATGCAGATGTACCTTGGCTCTAGCACTCTTCAACAGTAATTTAAATGTAACAAATAAAACAAATACCTAGAATGCAGTGTCTAAAAGTTTTTTTAGAATGAACAAATAATTTTATTACTGTTGAGGTTAGAACAGTATGCACAATATGTTAAATAACTGAAGTAGCTAATTTTTTAAATTTCAAGCAACCTATAAGAAGTTACAGTTAGTAATTCACCACAGTTGTGGGCTCTGATGCTCTACTTTCTTGCACAGAGGCACAGAGTAGCAATAAGTCCACTGCTCTTAGTTATCAAATATTATCCCTTGCACAAAAAAACAGAGAATAAAGAGTTAAACTATTTAAAGTAAATCAAAAAGAAGAAAAACTTACCGTCCCTTCCGGTAACGACGCGAAATTTTTTTCGCAGTTTGAAAGTCATGAAGAACTCCATCATTATTGAACCACTTACAAATTATAGAAACCTAATCATACTAGAATTGTATAGTAGTAAGAATAGGGTCGAATCCACAGAGACTTGTTAAACTTGGTTTTTAAAAAACTAAATCTATTTTTTTTCTAGTTGGGAAATCTTTGAATGAGAATTGGAATAGTATTCTAAGAACTAAAATTATATGAGCAATAAAGATACAAAGTAAAAGGAAAATAAATACTAACCGATGCGAAGGCTAGTTAAGTAAAGCAATGGAGAAAGAAAAGAGAGAAAGAGAAGAAACAATTGGAAAGCATAATTATCACAAGGCCTGATTCACCGATGTCTCCTTCCTCCAAATGCCACTGAAATAGATGACGTAGAAGACTAGAAATAAAAGGAAGAAGATGACATGCATGAGATTGATGAAATCATAAAATAAAATATGAAATAAAAAGAGTAAAATTGCATTGAAGGAATTATAAAGAAAGAGAAGAAATTCTTAGACTGAAATAATGCAGATCTTTATTGATGAAGACTGAATTGACTCTTTTCTGTCATGAAACTCTCACTAATCCTAGCTTTATTGAAGCTATCCCCATCAATTACATGTACTCCATCTTCTCTTTATAATTCTCTCTCAATTTGAAAACTATAATGAATAAAGAAAAATCCTAACCCTAAAACTCCCCTTCGAAGTTGTTGAGGAGATGTCATTTTTCCTATGCTCTACCTCTCTATTTATTATAAAAGTAGTGAATAGACTCCTAATAGAATTTGTGCACCCATCAAGAGATATATTTTCAGAACTTAAATTTGGACTCTAGATATTAAGATAATATTCTTTCTTTTGACTTGGAGAGTAAGCTTATTATCAATTTCTGAATTTGATTTCTCCCCTTATCTTCAAACTTGATTTGATTTATTCAGAATTTTATGTGAAAATTTAATTCTGAATTAGTCTGCAGCTAGTTGGCGTGTTGATTGTTAAATATGACTTACGAATAATAGAATTATAGCCCTTTAAGTCTTCTTTCTGGATCATCTTGAATCATCAGATTTGAGTGAAAATTATGCTCAAAATGCTAAAAGATATTTAGTCTGAATCCGACTCTAAATTGATTTAGAACTCCGAATTTACTTAGATTTTCCTTCTTATCTCTAAATATAATTATTTCATCTCATCCCTTGATCCTTTCTCTATCATTTTATCATCTTGAATTTTCAATTTGTCTTCTAGAATTGATGAGATATCCATTTATCTTCAGCGGAACCGATTGAGTCTTCAAAAATTTATTTTTTCTTTGAATTTAGACTGGTATTATCTCATCTGATAAATTTGACCTTCAGATAAGATGGCTTTTAAAAGCTCTGAATTTGAATAGGTTCCCTTGATTTGCATGATCTTTTGAATTATTTAGATTTAATTTGATAAATCTGTCAATCTCTCTTTTTTCTTCATTAATTACACTACATACAGCTGAAAATGAAAATACATTAAAAGATAGAATTTTATTTAAAAATAAAAGAAGAAAATGTGACATATGTGATAGAACACATGCACACTCAACTGTCACTCTCAATACAAATATCTCTGAAGAAGATTACACTGAGAGTCACTCTAAATACAATTCTTTTTCTCCTTCTCTCATGAAACTCTCTCTAAACTAAGTTATAACGAAATAAGAAAATTACATTTGAAAAGAAAAGAAAAACCTAAGCTAAACTACAAAAACCTAGCCTAAGATCTCTCTCTGTAGTGTGGTGCGCTTCTGCCTTTGAACTTGCAGGTATTTATAGGATAAATAGAAGGAGAAGGAGCGTATGAAGATAGGGGGAGCTGACACAGGGCCAGATCCTGAGGTGTTATGGTCTGTTGATTGTATACATGCTTTTATCTTCAAATAGATTTTCAGTTTGAGCTCTGGATTCTGCGATATCTCTATTAATCTTCAGTGAACCAAAATGGATTTATAGAAATCCGAAATTACCCAATTTTTATTTGATGTTATTTCTCGGATTTTCTCTGATCTTCAGCTTATCTTTTGAATATTTGTAATTGCACACATTTATTACATTATTCTTTATTATATTTTCACATTTATCATATAATAAATCTGCTAAATTCCTTGTCTTAAATGTCTATTTTGCAGAAGATAATCATGGGGAGAAAGAGGATAAAATTAAATCAATATCAATTAAACTTATATTTAACTAGATCTATTTGGTTAAAGGAGGATGATCCCAAATCTAATTGGTGAAATTTAATTTTGGCGAATCAAGTGGTTAAATCTAAAGATCAACTAAGAATAACGTCAAATACAGAGTCCAAATCCAAAGGGATAAATGGATAGAGAGAAGATCAACGGATGAGATGAAGCAATTTTGACTCAGATTCTGACTGGATATATTTTAATATTTGAATTATAACTTTCGCTACCGAAATTTAAATCTGATGATTCAAGATGCGAAAGAAAACTTAAAGGGATACAACTCTTAAGTTGATCACTATTTCTAATTCTATCATTTAATAAGTTATATTCAGCAATCAACACGCCAACAAGCTGTAGATTAGAACTGAATATCCACATCAAATCAAATTTGGAGATAAGGGGAGGATTCAAATTTAGAAATATCCAGCTTCCTCATCTTCATACTCCTCTAACCTCTGCATTTATCCTATAAATACCTGCAATCTCAAAAGCAAAGGGAACGACCATACAGAGATAGACTTTAGGCCAATTTTTTCCTTCTTTTTAGTGTAGGTTTTTATTTTTCTTTTTATGTAATTTTCAGTTTTATATATGTAATTCAGAAGAGATCAGAGTTTTATAGGAGAACAAGAGTGAAGCTTTTACTGAGAGTGACACCAGTATAGGTTGTTCTTCTTTTCTCTTATTGTTACAAGATTGAATCTACATTGCATTTGTAAGTTCTTTGTTTTTTGTGTCTTTTGTCCTTGTTTTTGTGTCCTTCTTGTTGAAGCCTAACAAGTTCAAGATGTTGAAGCCTATCAAGTTGCTAGATTTTGATGATGGACAAGTATTTCTACCTCATGATGATTGCTCTACCTCAGATGAAGACTATTGAAGATTATGAGTGATTTTGAAAGTTGTTGTGTAACTTTAGAATATATGTGAATAGCCTTGATCACTTACACAAATAAACCTTCCCAAGTCGACTTGCCCTATTGATATAGTCGACTAACCCATACTTAGTCGACTTGCCAAAAACCCTAGTCGACTAGTTTCTTCCAAACCAAAATTCTAACTCTCTGTTTTGGACTCTGAATGCAAATTAGTCGACTTGACTTTCCTACCTAGTCGACTAACAGATACCCTAGTCGACTAACCCATTTTCCAAGTCGACTAATATCAGATACAAAATTTATCCAACTCTCTGTTTCTGTCTGAAACAAAAATTAGTCGACTACACCTATTTACCAAGTCGACTAATACAGTTTATAGTCGACCAATCATTATTTTTAGTCGACTAAATTCAGTTATCCAGAAACCTATTTTTCCAACAGACATATCCCTAGTCGACTAATTGATAAACCTAGTCGACTAATAGTTGAAGTTTTGCCTAGACTAGTCGACTAACTCAGAATCCTAGTCGACTATAGGCAGTTTCTGACTGTTGGACAGTTTCTCTTATCTGATCCATTTGACAACGTTTTCCAACGTTTAAAATGTCTGAATTGGTTCCATAACTACCCTAACTGACCCTAGTCTACAGCTATAAATAGGGAAGTTATTCCTAAGGCCAATTACCAATTCTTTCCATCAGTTTTCCAAAAGAAAAAATTCCAGAATTCCTGAAAACTGTTTTCCAACTTCTGTTCTTCACCAAAAGCCATTCCCTAAGTGAAGTTCTCTGAAGTTAACTTTCCTATACTGAACCTTGTCCACTACATATTCAGTATCAAGGCTATAGGAAATCATTGTATTCATTCAAAGAAGATTTGTACAAGGCGTCTTCTTGGAAGTAGAAGAAAGTTGTACAAGGCGTGTTCTCTTTGGTGTAAAGAGGAGTTGTGCACATTGGCAAAGGGTGTTTGTCAAGTGGTGTACAAGGCATTTGTTGTGGGTGTACACAAGTAAAGAAAGGGAAAATCTCAAGCATTTTGCTTGGGGACTGGATGTAGGTCACAAGGACCGAACCAGGATAAATCTCCGGTGTTTGCGTTTGTATTTTCTATTTATCTCTTGATTACTTTATTTCCTGCAAGTAGTTTGTTTAATTTTTTATAAACACTATTCACCCCCCTCTAGTGTTGTGTTGCTTTGATTATAGATCCTACATTTGGTATCAGAGCAGGTTCAAGGCAACAACCATACAAAGATGGCAACGGAGTTCACATCATCCCAATTCAAAGAGGGGCATTCTACACAACGACCACCGCTATTTGACGGAACCAATTACAATTATTGGAAGTGTAGAATGAAGATCTACTTGCAGTCGATCAACTACGATCTTTGGAACATTGTAGAAGCGACGTACACCAAGCCTACAACCAACTACGACGCTTTTAATGAAGATCAAAAGAAGAATGCAAATATTGATGCCAAGGCGATGAACGCTCTATTTTGTGCCTTAACCAAAGAAGAGTTTAATCGTGTGTCAACATCCACTTCTGCACATCAAATTTGGCATACACTTCAGGTAACACACGAAGGTACGAATAAAGTTAAAGAATCTAAAATTTCTGTTCTTGTACACAGATTTGAATTGTTCAAGATGAAGGAGAATGAAACCATATCCGAAATGGTTACAAGATTCACCGCATCACCAATACTCTTCCATCCCTTGGAAAGGACTACACTCAAGTTGAAAGAGTCCGTAAGATTCTTCGAGCACTCACACCGGAATGGGAGAAGAAGACAACCGCAATTGAAGATGCGAACGATCTCTCCACTATGACATTAGAAAAATACTACCGGTAATCTAATGGCATATGAAGTGCAAATAGAAGAAAGAAAGAAGGACGAACAACAACATCAATCGAAAAAGAAAGTTCTTGCCTTCCATACAACTTCAGATACGGACAATTCGGATGAAGATGAAGAAGAAATGGCCATGCTTTCAAGAAAGTTCAAAAGGTTCCTAAAACAAGGTAAGTTTAAAAAGAATAAAGATTCTAACGATATTCCTACTTGTTTTAAGTGTAACAAACCAGGCCACATGAAGAAGGATTGTCCATTGATGAAATCAAAAGAACACTTCAAGACTTTCAACAAAGTTCAACAAGTTCAACAAGTTCAACAAGAATAAGAAAGCCTTCCAAGCAACATGGGATGATAGCGACTCATCTTCCTCTGACGAAGAAGAAGCAACGAAAACCGCCAATATCTGCTTCATGGCCCAAGAAGATGAGGTACAAGATTATGATGATTTATTAGAAGCCTTTAATGAACTTTATAATAATTTCAAAAATGAAAAGATTAGAAATAAAGTTTTAATAAAGGAAAATGAAAGACTCATTCATGAAAATGCATGTTTTGTTTCTCAAACATCTTCTCTTAGTTCTCAAAATGAAGATTTTGAAAAAGTTATTGCATCTTTAAAAAAGGATAATGAAATTTCTTAAAAGAAAATTCTTTACTTAAAAGGAAACTATTTCTTTAAATTCTAGAATTTCTATTTTAGATAAAGACATGATTGTTTTCAAAATTAAGTATGAAGATCTTTTGAAAAATGTAACAAAGTTTAATAAAGGAAAAGAGAATTTAAATGTTTTATTATCTTCTCAAAAGATGTCTAACAATCATTTTGGTCTTGGTTTTTCAAAGATAAGATGTATAAACCTACTCATGTTGGTATTGGATTTTCAAAAACCAATTTTGTAAAATCTACACATCTTCATAATAATAATTCTTTTGTGAAAAGAAATACTATTTCAAAAGAATTAGATGCAAATATATATGGGTTCCTATGAATCTAAATAATGTTGATAAAAATGTTTATATTGCATCTTATATACATGATGTGTGTAATTCTAAGAATTATGTTTATACTAACAAGTGGAAACCAAATTCCAATTGGATTTGGGTTCCTAAAGGCTAATCTTTTTCGGACCCTATCATGATGGGTACCATACATATTGTTTTATCTTATAGGTACCTTATAAAGAAAAGTGGATACTTGATAGTGGGTGTTCCAAACACATGACCGGACATATGCAACTACTATCTTCCGTTCAAATCAAAAAGGGAGGTACAGTGATATTTGGAGACAATAACAAAGGAAAAGTTATTGGTACCGGCATAGTTGGTAACATTTCAAAACCCCTTATTGAAAATGTTCTTTTGGTAAGAGGTTTAAAACACAATCTATTAAGTATTAGTCAATTATGTGATAAGGGTTATAAAATTGTTTTTGAAAAAGATGCTTGTCTTATTTATGATACTAATATGAAAGATATTTTATTAAAGGTTTTCGAAACAATAACATTTATGAATTATCAATAACATGCATGTCTTCAAATGATAATTTATGTCTACTTGCTTCAAATAATGATTATTTTTTATGGCATAAAAGATTTGGTCATTTGAATATGAAAACTATTTCTAAGATTTCTAAATTTGACTTAGTTAAAGGTCTTCCAAAAATAGCTTTTAAAAAGGATTATTTTTGTGATTCTTGTCAATTAGGAAAACAAGTTAAATCATCTTTTAAATCAAAAGATTTAGTTTCTACAAATAGACCTTTAGAATTATTGCATTTGGATTTATTTGGTCCTACTCGTGTTTCTTCATTAAACAAGAGTAGATATGTTTTTGTCATTGTTGATGATTACTCACGTTTTTCATGGGTAATTTTTCTTAAAATAAAAATGACACTTTTGATGAATTTGTAAGTTTTTGTAAAAGAATTCAAAATCAAAAGTCTCTAAACATAGTCACTATTCGAAGTGATCATGGAGGAGAATTTGAGAATGAATCTTTTTCAAATTTCTATAATAAGTATGGTATTACACATAATTTTGCATTTCCTAGAGCATCTCCTCAAAATGGGTGTTGTAGAGAGAAAGAATAGGACTTTGCAAGAATGTGCTAGAACTATGCTTATGGATAGTAACTTACCAAAATATTTTTGGGCTGAAGCTACTGCTACTGCTTGTTATGTTTTAAATCGTGTGCTTATTCGACTATTTTTAAATAAAACATCTTATGAATTGTTTCATAATAGAATTCCAAAAGTTTCTTACTTTAAGATTTTTGGATGTAAATGCTTTATCTTAAATACAAAAGATGCTTTAGATAAATTTGATGCTAGATCCAATGAAGGTATTTTTGTTGGATACTCTACTCATAGTAAAGCATATAGAATTTTTAATAAGAAAACATTTACTATTGAAGAATCATTACATGTTAAATTTGATGAATCCTTGACTAAACCTGTTTCTAATACTTCTCCACATGATGATGATCATATCATAGATACTCCTAATGATAATATTGTTATATCTTCTATTGATACTAACATTTCTAAGGATGAAGAGATTCCTACCGAGTTACCAAAAGCCTATGTTGAAGTAAGGAATCATCCACGAGATTTGGTGATTAGAGATATAAATCAAGGTGTTCAGACGAGATCCAAGTTGAACTACATGACACAAATTGCCTTCATTTCACTCATTGAACCGAAGAATATCAACGAAGCATGTGCGGATGATTTTTGGACAATTGCCATGCAGGAAGAGTTGAACCAATTTGTAAGAAATGATGTTTGGGATCTTGTACCACGTCCTAATGATCATCCTGTCATCGGCACCAGATGGGTCTTTAAGAACAAACTCGATGAATCCGGTGAAGTCATTAAGAACAAAGCAAGGTTAGTAGCACAAGGGTACAATCAAGAAGAAGGTATTAATTTTGATGAAACTTATGCACCAGTAGCAAGACTTGAATCTATTCGTATATTACTTGCTTTCTCATGTTTTTAAATTTCAAACTTTATCAAATGGATGTTAAAAGTGCTTTTTAAATGGAATTATTAAGGAAACTGTTTATGTTGAACAACCACCAGGTTTTGAACATGAAAAATTTTCAAACCATGTTTTTAAACTTAAAAAAGCTTTATATGGTTTAAAGCAAGCACCCCGTGCTTGGTATGATAAATTAAAAAGTTTTCTTTTAAATTCTGATTTTAAAATGGGAAGAGCAGATACTACTCTTTTTATTAAACATGTTAATAAAGATATCTTAATTATTCAGATATATGTTGATGATATCTTATTTGGTTCTACTAACGATAATCTTTGTCAAGAATTTTCTAAGACCATGCAGAGTGAATTTGAGATGAGCCATATGGGCGAACTTACTTACTTCCTCGGTCTACAAATAAAGCAAATGAAGGATGGAATCTTCATCTCCCAATGCAAATACGCTAAGGAACTTCTAAAGCGATTTGGCATGGAAAATTCTGGTCATAAGAATACTCCCATGAGTACGACTACTTTTTTGGACAAAGATGAAAATGGTAAGAATGTCGATCAGAAACTCTATCGAGGTATGATTGGCTTTTTACTTTATATTACTTCAAGTAGACCTGATATTATGTTTAGCGTATGCTTATGTGCTAGATATCAGTCAAATCCTAAGGAATCACATATTAAAGCAGTGAAAAGGATCTTTAGATATTTAAATAACACAATCAACTATGGTTTATTTTATCCAAAATCATGCACATTTGATTTATTATCATATAGTGATGCTGATTTTGCTGGTTGTAAATCTGATCGGAAGAGTACTAGTGGTACTTGTCACTTTTTGGGACATTCACTAGTATCATGGTTCAGTAAAAAGCAAAATTCTGTGTCATTATCAACAACCGAGGCAGAATATATTGCTGTTAGTGTTGCATGTGCACAAATTATATGGATGAAACAAACCTTACTTGATTATGGCATGACTATCACAAACTCACCTATTATGTGTGATAATACCAGTGCTATTAATTTATCTAAAATCCTGTTCATCATTCACGTACCAAACATATTGATATTAGACATCATTTTTTACGTGATCATGCTTTAAAAGGTGACATTCATTAACTTTTATCTCAACTGATAATCAAATTGCTGATATATTCACAAAACCTCTGAAAGAAGATACTTTTATTAATTTAGAAGAGATTTGGGTATTTGCAATTTTTCCGATTTTTAAACATTTTTTCAGATTTTTTCAAAGGCAATTCTTTTTACCTAAGTTAGTCGACTTACCATGTTTATTAGTCGACTTATAAAAGACTTAGTCGACTTGCCTTTTTATCTAGTCGACTCCTGTAACAAACAGAAACTTCAATTTCTGATTTGTCAAAATTTAGTCGACTATAGTAAATTAATAGTCGACTAGTCCCATTATTAGTCGACTAATCTTGTCCTGTAAGTCGACTAAAATTGTGAAATTTTGTTTTCTGTTTTCGGATTTCCACTTCAAAACCCGACCCGATCTTTAAGTCAAGGATCAATAAGGTCTATCTTTTAATCCTACCCATTGATATATTTCCAGGATTAATCCTTACCCTTGTTTCATTTCATTACCTTACTAAAACCCTAGTTTTTCCCTCATTCTATCTTCCAGCCGAGAAGCCCTAGTCGACCAGCAGCTTTGGAGAAGAAAATCTGCAGGAGTCTTCTACATTTGATTTCCTTCAAATTCCTCCTAGTTCTTCTTCAATCTTGGTATAAACTTTCCATTCTCAGTTCTTTACTTGCTTATCTACTGCTATCTTGCATCAAATTTAGTTTTCACCATGTCGAAATCAAAGAAAACTAAATTTACCCCTTCATCATCATCTTCCACTGTTGACTTTAAGAAATTCCTTAAGAATCCAGGTCTAGAAGAGGATTACCATAGATTATCATCTTTAGACATCATTCCAGGGAGATTTGTCAAGTATGATGATTTTTACCAATATGATATCATGTCCTTTTTGAGAAATTGTGGACTGTATAATATGTTTTCTACTGAATTTAAGCAAGCATATTATCCATTCCTCATTTATCTGTTTTATACAAACTTAGCCTATGAAGATAATGAGGACGCAGTCCATCTTTACTCTTATGTTAAGGGTGTTCACTTGAAACTTTCTCCAAAAAAATTGGACGTATCCTGTCCATACCATTTACTGGCCTCTCACTTGATGAAATCGTTATGGATGATGAGGATGTCTTAAGCCAAATCTTTCTACCTGGCCACAGATTGCCTATGACCAACAATAAACTAAAACCTATTCCACGTCTTATTGGTAGAATCCTCTCATATAATATCTGTCCCAAAACTGGTAGTTAGAATTACTACTCCTGGGAATTATCCTCTTGTGTCTATGCTATTATGGCTGGACTCGAGGTTAATTGGGCTAAGATCATCTTTGATACTATGGTCAAGTATCATTCTTCATTCCTTCCTTTTGGCGCCTTTTTGACACCTATTTTTCGGAAATATCATGTTGATCTAGCTTCCGAAACTAGTGTTGTTAAAATCTTTGAATTGTTTGATAGTGCCGCCATACACCGCATGAAACTGACTGATACTCCTCCACAACATCCCTCTTCACCTCTACATAGTCCACTCAAGGTCCATCTTCCTCTTCACAACCTCCTTTCAATGACCCACCTCCAACTCAACCACCTCCATATGCTGATGCATTCTACAATTCCATGTCTGCTCAGATTGCATCTATTCAAACCCAACAACAAGCTTTGCAAGATTCTCAGTCTCAAATTCTTGAGAATCAATCTTTGTTGCTGACTCGGATGGATTCCTTTGAATCTACTCAAGCGGCGATTCTGAGTCTTCTCAAGATCCATTTCCCGCCACCTCCTCCTCCCGGATCCGAGCATTGAAGACTTTGGCGTTGGTGTTTCTTTATGTTTTTGCTTTTGAAACTCTTATGTATTTTCTGTTTTTGTTTAAAGACTATGTCAGTTTTTTGTTTAAAGACTATGTATTTTCTCTTTTTGTTAATGACAAAGGGGGAGAATTATGTGTTACATATTCTGTTACATGTTATGTGATATGTGTATCTGTATGTTATGTGATATGTGTATCTGTATGTTATGTGATATGTGTATCTGTGTGTTCTTTGTGTTCATGTTACATATATTCTAAAAAATCTGCATGTATTGCAAATTTGTGACAAAATCAAGGACTTTTGACATATATATGTTATGGATACTAACATATGACCATGCAGGTGCAACTTAACATTTTCTGCAGGAGCAATATATTTATAACTTAGTTACTGCAGGGGAGTTTTGTTGCAGGGGGAGCCATCATAAACATAAGTTGTCATCATCAAAAAGGGGGAGAATGTTGAAGCCTAACAAGTTCAAGATGTTGAAGCCTATCAAGTTGCTAGATTTTGATGATGGACAAGTATTTCTACCTCATGATGATTGTTCTACCTCAGATGAAGACTATTGAAGATTATGGGTGATTTTGGAAGTTGTTGTGTAACTTTAGAATATATGTGAATAGCCTTGATCACTTACACAAATAAACCTTTCCAAGTCGACTTGCCCTATTGATATAGTCGACTAACCCATACTTAGTCGACTTGCCAAAAAACCCTAGTCGACTAGTTTCTTCCAAACCAAAATTCTAACTCTCTGTTTTGGACTCTGAATGCAAATTAGTCGACTTGACTTTCCTACCTAGTCGACTAACAGATACCCTAGTCGACTAACCCATTTTCCAAGTCGACTAATATCAGATACAAAATTTATCCAACTCTCTGTGTTCTGTCTGAAACAAAAATTAGTCGACTACACCTATTTACCAAGTCGACTAATACAGTTTATAGTCGACCAACCACTATTTTAGTCGACTAAATTCAGTTATCCAGAAACCTATTTTTCCAACAGACATATCCCTAGTCGACTAATTGATAAACCTAGTCGACTAATAGTTGAAGTTTTGCCTAGACTAGTCGACTAGCTCAGAATCCTAGTCGACTATAGGCAGTTTCTGACTGTTGGACAGTTTCTCTTATCTGATCCATTTGACAACGTTTTCCAACGTTTAAAATGTCTGAATTGGTTCCATAACTACTCTAACTGACCCTAGTCTACAGCTATAAATAGGGAAGTTATTCCTAAGGCCAATTACCAATTCTTTCCATCAGTTTTCCAAAAGAAAAATTCCAGAATTCCTGAAAACTGTTTTCCAACTTCTGTTCTTCACCAAAAGCCATTCCCTAAGTGAAGTTCTCTGAAGTTAAACTTTCCTATACTGAACCTTGTCCACTACACATTCAGTATCAAGGCTATAGGAAATCATTGTATTCATTCAAAGAAGATTTTGTACAAGGCGTCTTCTTGGAAGTAGAAGAAAGTTGTACAAGGCGTGTTCTCTTTGGTGTAAAGAGGAGTTGTGCACATTTGGCAAAGGGTGTTTATCAAGTGGTGTACAAGGCATTTGTTGTGGGTGTACACAAGTAAAGAAAGGGAAAATCTCAAGCATTTTGCTTGGGGACTGGATGTAGGTCACAAGGACCGAACCAGGATAAATCTCCGGTGTTTGCGTTTGTATTTTCTGTTTATCTCTTGATTACTTTATTTCCTGCAAGTAGTTTGTTTAATTTTTTATAAACACTATTCACCCCCCCTCTAGTGTTGTGTTGCTTTGATTATAGATCCTACACTTCTTCCTTTCTACTTTGCGTCTTTTGGTACCAATTGCTATCCAAGTGAGTCTTATAGCATCGAAAGAGACTTGCCTTTGTGAGTGCCACTGATAGCTCATGACGATTGATTTCTTAGTCTCATTCTATATCATTTCATACTTGTATCATCTTGATGATATAATGTGAAAGAGACATGAATCAACTTTTATGGGCTATAGGCTGATCGCCTCTACTTCAAGGTAATATCATTGCCACAGGTTCCAGGTAAGTATTGGGCCAAAGGAGGTAAGTAATTTTTAATTTTCTTTCTTTTAATTCTTTAGCTTTGATCACCAACACCATCAACATCCAAATCTTTTTCACTCTTTTTCAACTTCTTTATATATATCTACTTCTATTTTCTCTACCTTCTCTATCTACCACCTTCTTTCTTACTTAACTGTAATCCTATTTATCTCTTTTCTTTTAAAAAATTAAAAAAGAACTTTAACCATTCTCTGTAACTTAAAAGAGAATTTACTAAAATCTTCCATCGCTAGTCCCTCCTTGTGGATCACGGCCCGCATAACCACTTCCTATAGCGATAGAATTGAGCACCTTGCACTACTGCTTTAAAAGTTCTAAAATTCTATATTTTTTTTGCAGGTAAAACCTCAATCAAATTTTGGCGCCGTTGCTGGGGAGGGACGATAAGTTATTCTCTTTTTAGATTTACATTTTTGGTTAACTTTCTTGTTTGTTCTTGGTGTACAGGTTTAACAATAAGGAAATTTTTAGCTGCAGTGGACATATAAGTGGCTCTGGACTCTGTTCAAGAAAGCAGAGCCCAGTAGCCCTCAGATTGGCTACATTCCAGTAGCAAACTGAGTAAACTATTAACCTGTATTTCTACAGGTTGGCTGAATTGCAAAGCTGAATTCTATAGCTATTTATTTTCTTGTTTGTCTCACTATACATATTTTCTAATATCAGCAGTAAAATGATGTTTGTTAAATGCTAAAAACGGTTTTAAACTTTGCATTTAGGTATGTATCTAATTTGTTTACATTTTATATTACTGTTAAAGAGTGTAGGAGCAAAAAATGCGTAAGCATAACATATAGTTTAGGAAACATTCTTGGGTGATATTTGCTTGTGAATGTTACTTTTCTTTATCTTGCACAGTTTGTACAATAAATCTTAAGGGCTTGTCCTATAAACAAGATAAGGTAGGGAAGTCATTACCTCCCTTAGCCCACAAACCATCTCCTCACTCACAACTAGCCTAACTAAAACTGAGTAGACGTTGGCCTTAGGGATATCTCAGACTCAAATAGGAGACTGACCTAAGGGGAAGTTGATTTGAATCTGACTCTTGCCAAATCGGTGACTAAGGTTGGAGATTGAGGAGCGAAACCCCGAAGACTAGTGGTTTGGCATAATTAGGCCCGTTGCTTCAAGCATGGATACCTCCCACCAATCTTGCCCATATCAGGCCAATTAACTTGTAGTCAGATTCAGTAATATACCCCCCGTAGACAGTCTAAGCAGTTAGAAGTCGTCTAGGTTTAAGGTTTACCCTAACTTAGGTTAGATTTTTTTTTTTTATTTGTTTGCTTATTTATTTTGTTTTTTTGTTTGTATTTGACATTTCCTGTATGATATGGCTTATAACAATAATTTTTTCAATTTTAATGGTAATCCATATTACACCCTTACCTCTTTTTTGGATATTACCAAACCGACATATCATAACTTTAACCAACCTAGTGTGTCGGATTGGTTCTATCCGAATCAATGTAACTCATGCTCCCAATCTTATGGCCATGATTTCCAAAATAATTTCAACTCTTCACAGAGTCAATGGGAATTCACCTCTCCCGAGTCCAATTTTCAACCAACTTGTCCTCCTTATCCACCTTGTCCATAATATTTCCAAGATTTATACTCAGTTCCACCAGTTCAAAATAGAAAATAATCAATCTTGGAAATGAGTATGCGTGAGTCCAAGCAACAATCAAAAAATCTGACGGACTCACAATTTCACCATAAATTTCAAAACAAAACTTCATATTTTCAAGTCCAATCGCAACAAAACGATGAGCCAATCGACTATGAAAAGATGCTTGAAGTCATGACTCAGGCTTAAATCGCTCGTAATCATGACATAGATATAATGATCCAAACTCTCCATTCTCACCATTTGACCATTTCTGATGTCGCTAACCATTCTGTTAGAGCCGATGATCATGTTGTTTTGGAAAACAAGATTCCATTTCAGCACACCCATTTGAACTTGCCCAAACCGCAAATTTGAAAATGAAATTGATATTTTGGCAAGTTATCCCTTTCCTGAAATTGAATTGAGAATGAATGTGATCCTGGACCTCAACTTGGTGATTCAATTCTACTTCCTGATTCAATAATGACTCTACTGTCTTCACCTGATTTCAATCTTTTTTCCGAGTCAACATTAGATCCTGTGTCATTTCATCATGAAATTGAATCGCCAATCTTTTATGATCATCATAATGAACTTGACCAATTTCATACTTTTGAAACTCCCATTGATAAATTGGCAAGTTCTCATTTTTATGAAATTGAACTCAATGAGAAAAGTGACCTAGATTCTCAAATTTGTGATCCAGTTCAAATTCTTGAATCAATATTGACTCCTGTTTTATTACCCAACTTGAGTAATATTTTAGAGTCAGATTTGATTCCCACACCTGTCATTCTTGAACTTGAATCACCAATATTAAGTCACATTCCATTATTGAGAAATGAATGTGGACTTGAGTTTCAACTTCTTGATTTGGACCCACTTCCTGAACCAATTTCGACCCCTGAATCTTTACTTGACTTAAGTCACTTTCCTGAGTCGGTATTAGTTCTCGTACTTCCTAAGTCCAAGTCAATCATTCCATCTTTTCACACTCCATTTTGTGCCAAGGATGTTAATAAAATTGACTTCAAAATTATTTGTGAAATTTGAAAATTAGATGGGTAAAATTCTTAATAAAAATTATTCATATATACATCATTTTGGTATGTTATATTAGGGGTTTCTGGTGGGTTCATCCGAACTCCACGCAAATTCAATTGGGCACATTTCGTGGACCAATCAAACCACCACCGGAACCATCACCTTAAGGTAATATTTTTCTTCCCTTTTTCTTTTTCATGCATCTATGCATTAATTCATACATTGAGGACAATGCATGAGATATGTGTGGGGGAGGGTTCTAACATAACTTAGGTTTTTCTGTTTATTAAAATAAAAAAAATAACATTTTCTTTACTTTTAAAAACTTTTTGAAAATAAAAATAATATTTTGCCATATTTTTTATAAGAAATTAAGTCAATTTTAAGGTATAGGAAATTCAAAATTAGGATTTCTTATACTTGGTCAAAATAAGATTATTTGTTTGATTTTTAAGGAAAGAAAATTTGTGAAAGTAATTTAGTCTTGATTTTTACCTTGATGAAATATGCATGCTTCATACACTTAAACAATTAGGGTTCAAAAACAAAGATTCTTATGCCTTATTAAAAAATATATATATAAAATCCTCTAATTAAGCTGGGTATTTGTGCCTCATAAAGCATAAGTATTTATGCCTAAAAGCAGTTCATATAATCAAATCCTTAGTTTTGTGGCCTTATTTGCTCGAGTACTTAAATCCTTGGGGTGTTTTCTTACCCGGTGCCCTAAGACCATTTAGTTTGGGAGCCGATTAAAGGCTTATTACATGGGCAGATTAGAAAGCCTAATAGAACTAAAGAATAATACTATCAAAAATAAAATAGAAAAAATATATATATATAAATAAATAAATAAGGTATAAGAGTTAGAGTTAAAGAACCCTCAGTCAAAACTTCACGGTCACGAAGGTGCATATGACTTAGGGTAAAGTAATAGGCTAGATGAGAAGTACAATTTGACTCTTTACTTTAATTATTAACAAATTTTTAAATAGAGATTAAGTTTAAGAATGAAAAATTCGGTTTTCCTATAACTTATAGATTACTTAAATCTTACAAGAATATTTCAAATATTTTTCTTTCAAAATGTGCTTTCAAAATACTAACATTTTTCTCTTTCTTTATGGATTTTGTGGGTGAATCCACTGAAAATCCTCACGAGACAAAACTCGTCCTCTAGGTGAACCTAGAGGTTAACAGCTGTTGCACATGCTCAGTGCAATGTCCGTTGACTGCGCAAGTGGCTGCGAAAGTGGTCTAATAATCTTTGATTTAGTTTTGTTGTTTTGCTCGAGGACGAGCAAAAGATAGGTGTGGGGGTGTGATTGTACACATTTATTGCATTGTTCTTTATTACATTTTCATATTTATCATATAATAAATCTGCTAAATTTCTTATCTTAAATGTCTATTTTGCAGAAGATAATCATGGGGAGAAAGAGGATAAAATCAAATCAATATCAGTTAAATTTAGATTTAACTAGATCTATTTGGTTAAGGGAGGATGATCCCAAATCTAATTTGTTAAATTCATTTTTTGGTGAATCAAGTGGTTAAATCTAAAGATCAACCGAGGATAACGTCAAATACAGAATCCAAATCCAAAGAGATAAATGGATAGAGAGAAGATCAACGGATGAGATGAAGCAAATATGACTCAGATTCTGACTGGATATATTTTAGTATTTGAATCATAACTTTCGCTACCAAAATTCAAATCTAATGATTCAAGATGATTCAGAAAGAAGACTTAAAGGGATACCAACTCTTAAGTTGATCACTATTTCTAATTCTGTCATTTGTTAAGTTATATTCAGCAATCAACATGCCAACAAACTGCACATCAGAACTGAATATCCACATCAAATCAAGTTTTGAGATAAGGGGAGGATTCAAATTCAGAAATATCCAGCTTCTCCTATTTTCATACTCCTCTAACCTGTGCATTTATCTTATAAATACCTGCAATCTCAAAAGCAAAGGGAACCACCATGTTGAGATAGACTTTATGTCAGTTTTTCCTTCTTTTTAGTGTATGTTTTTATTTTTCTTTTATGTAATTTTCAGTTTTATTTATGTAATTCAGAAGAGATCAGAGTTTCATAGGAGAACAAGAGTGAAGCTTTTACTGAGAGTGATATCGATGTAAATTGTTTATTGTTTCAAGATTGAATCTATAATTGCATTTATAAGTTCTTCTTTATTTTTTGTGTCCTTCTTCCTTTTCTACTTTTCTTCTTTTGATACCAATTGCTATCCAAGTGAGTCTTATAGCATAAAAAGAGTCTTGCCTTTGCGAGTGCCACCGGTAGCTCAGGGCGATGAATTTTTTAGTTCATTTTATATCATTTCATTTCATACTTGTATCATCTGATGATGTAATGTGAAAGAGACGGGAATCAACTCTTATGGGCTTTGCGCTGATCGCCTCTACTTAAGGTAACATCATTGCCACAGATTCAAGGTAAGTATTGGGCCAAAGAAGGTAAGTAATTTTTAGTTTTCTTTCTTTTAATTCTTTTGCTTAGATTACCAACACCATCAACATCCAAATCTTTTTCACTCTTTTTCAATTTCTTTGTACATATCCACTTCTATCAATCTACCACCTTCTTCCTCACTTAATTGTAACTCCATTTTTCTCTTTTCTTTTAAAAAACTAAAAAAGAACTTTAACTATTCTTTGTAACTTAAAAGAGAACTTACTAAAAAGCTTCCATCGCTAGTCCCTCCTTGTGGATCACGACCCCGCATAGCCACTTGCTACGGTTTTAAAAGTTTTGAAATTCTGTATTTTTGTGCAGGTAAAACTTCAACCAATTTCTTTAATCCTTGATTTGATTTAATTTTAAATTTAATTGAGCTATTGGGCTCATTTTTTCTCCTTTTTCATTAGTGATGGCCTGCACATCATTTAGATAAAAATAAGATTAAATAGTAAAGTTTATTATACAATAAATATGGGATGCGACAATAAATATGCAATATCAGTGATCGATCAGAATGCAATCTTTTTTTCTTTTATTGACAATTGTTGTTTGACACTGCTAATGTTTCAAACTTATGTTATTGACGGATATATATTCATAGAAAAAGTAATTACAGATCAAAATAGTTAAATGTATTAAAGATGCAATAATACTTAGCAGCCATTACAGAAAAGGAATTTTCAAATTCTAAAGTTAATTCCTCCATGTAACTCTGATAAACTGTTTTGCTATCAGCACAGTGATGAAGGCCATGATTTGCAAATTATATAATGGTCTACCCGACAGGAAGCCAAATGGTGATACTAGCTTTCAGCAAATTGTTTCAATTTACAATCAAATTCAAGAAAAAAGGAACAACTGTGATTTGAGATGGGAAAATAGAGGGGGCATCAAAAAAACGTAATTTTATGAAAGTTTATCTGAAAGACCAGATCAGAAGTAGATGGTGTAAAAGATTTACTTAAGCACATAAAACGTTGTGTATCGGATATCATAATAATTTAAACCCAGAGTGTCATCTACGTATTGCAAGCTGGCAATGAGTTTTGTGGCTTTCTTACATAGGATGCAAAAGTCCTTCCTCTTTGCACCTAACAATCGTCTAATTTAGATCATCCCCCATATCATATCCTAATGTTTGGATAAAGCATATTAACTTTCATTAGCATCTCAAAATGACAATTATATGAGACTACATGTGTGTGTGAGAAAGAGAAAGAGAGATTAAAATCTTGATTGCAGAGTTTTTTAACTCATTAGAGGACATAAAAAGAAATCAGAAAAAAAAATCTTACGTGGCGGGGCAGTAAACGCCACCTATCTATGTGAAGAGTGGATATTAACACCCACAAAAGTGATTAATGTAGACTGTCTAAAAATCACTAAAGACAAGTCATCAGAGAACAAAGTCTATATTTCAGACGAGAAGTGATTGAGGTTTTTACTGGACAAAAAATACAGAATTTCAGAACTTTTAAAACAGCAGTGCAAGGTGCTCAATTCTACCGCTATAGCAAGTGGCTATGCGGGTCCTGATCCACAAGGAGGGACTAGCGATGGAAGCTTTTTAGTAAGTTCTCTTTTAAGCTACAATTAATGGTTAAAATTCTTCTTTTAGTTCTTAAAAAGAAAAGTGAAAAATGGAGTTAAAGTCAAATTAGGAAGAAAGTGATAGAATGAAAAGGTGGAGAAAATAGAAGTGATATGTACAAAGAAATTGAAAAAGAGTGAAAGAGATTTTGAAGATTGTGATGTTGGTAATTTATACTAAAAGTTAAAAGAAAGAAATTAAAAATAATTACTTACCTCCTTTGACCAAAAGCTTACCTTGCATCTTTTGCGACGTGTTACCTTGAAGTAGAGGCAATCAGCGCATAGCCTATAAGAGTTAATTCTTATCTCTTTCACATTACATCATCAAGACAAAACGAGCATGAAATGATACAGACTGAGACTAAAATCTATCGTCATGAGCTGAGACTAAAATCTATCGTCATGAGCTATCGGTGGCACTCACAAAGATAAGGCTCTTTCGATGCTATAAGACTCACTTGGATAGCAATTGGTATAAGAAAGAGAGAAGTAGAAACGAAGAAGAAGAACAC